>JAWZYU010000993.1:0-56497 GCA_038380435.1 Ryuthela nishihirai | reverse complement strand
AGTTTGGTGTTTTTGTGACTTTTTGGGGCGTTTTTTATACTGCGGACCCAAGGGGGGTGTGGGACCAATGGGTGGTTTTTGGGGTTTTTTGGGGTCCCCTATGGGGTCACTTCCGGTGACCCTTTGACCCCAAGAGGGGGTCTCGTTGACCTCTAGCCTGGGGTCACTTCCGGTCACTTTCTATCGATTAGGGCGCCCTCTGGGGGCTTTTTTTAGATTTTTAGGTAATTTCCTACTGTTTTTCGGTATTTTGCGCCTGTCTGTTGGCTTTCCTGCACTATGTTTTTTTTTTATCTATACAGTGGGTCTGTTTGTGGCGGTTAAACCGCTATTTTGCGGGCGGGAAAGTGCTTAATTCAATATTTCCTTTGTTCTGTGGCTTTCTGGGACTTTTACAGTGTGTCTCTTACACTTTGGCACTGTCTGGTCACTCTGCTCTTAACAAATGCAAATGGCGGCGTGTTTTTGGGCTCCATGGGGGAATTTTTGCAGCTTTTCGTTCCTGGTTTCTTCTGGGGCTATTCCTGGGGCGTCTTTTGGCTAGATTTCGTTAGTTTGGGTCGAATGGAGAACTAGGGGTGTGTTTTGGGAAAGGGGGGTGGGTTTTTTAGGGCGTGGGGAGTGTTTTTTGGGGGTATTTTGGCACTTGGCATTCTGGTGTTTCTTTTGGCTTTGGGGTCACTCCAAATTTGTTTTTCGGGCCAGTTTTGGTGTTTTTGTGACTTTTTGGGGCGTTTTTTATACTGCGGACCCAAGGGGGGTGTGGGACCAATGGGTGGTTTTTGGGGTTTTTTGGGGTCCCTATGGGGTCACTTCCGGTGACCTTTGACCCCAAGAGGGGTCTCGTTGACCTCTAGCCTGGGGTCACTTCCGGTCACTTTCTAGCGATTAGGGCGCCCTCTGGGGGCTTTTTTTGGATTGTTAGGTAATTTCCTACTGTTTTTCGGTATTTTGCGCCTGTCTGTTGGCTTTCCTGCACTATTTTTTTTTTTATCTATACAGTGGGTCTGTTTGTGGCGGTTAAACCGCTATTTTGCGGGCGGGAAAGTGCTTAATTCCATATTTCCTTTGTTCTGTGGCTTTCTGGGACTTTTACAGTGTGTCTCTTACACTTTGGCACTGTTTGGTCACTCTGCTCTTAACAAATGCAAATGGCGGCGTGTTTTTGGGCTCCATGGGGGAATTTTTGCAGCTTTTCGTTCCTGGTTTCTTCTGGGGCTATTCCTGGGGCGTCTTTTGGCTAGATTTCGTTAGTTTGGGTCGAATGGAGAACTAGGGGTGTGTTTTGGGAAAGGGGGGTGGGTTTTTTAGGGCGTGGGGAGTGTTTTTTGGGGGTATTTTGGCACTTGGCATTCTGGTGTTTCTTTTGGCTTTGGGGTCACTCCAAATTTGTTTTTCGGGCCAGTTTTGGTGTTTTTGTGACTTTTTGGGGCGTTTTTTATACTGCGGACCCAAGGGGGGTGTGGGACCAATGGGTGGTTTTTGGGGTTTTTTGGGGTCCCTATGGGGTCACTTCCGGTGACCTTTGACCCCAAGAGGGGTCTCGTTGACCTCTAGCCTGGGGTCACTTCCGGTCACTTTCTAGCGATTAGGGCGCCCTCTGGGGGCTTTTTTTGGATTGTTAGGTAATTTCCTACTGTTTTTCGGTATTTTGCGCCTGTCTGTTGGCTTTCCTGCACTATTTTTTTTTTTATCTATACAGTGGGTCTGTTTGTGGCGGTTAAACCGCTATTTTGCGGGCGGGAAAGTGCTTAATTCCATATTTCCTTTGTTCTGTGGCTTTCTGGGACTTTTACAGTGTGTCTCTTACACTTTGGCACTGTTTGGTCACTCTGCTCTTAACAAATGCAAATGGCGGCGTGTTTTTGGGCTCCATGGGGGAATTTTTGCAGCTTTTCGTTCCTGGTTTCTTCTGGGGCTATTCCTGGGGCGTCTTTTGGCTAGATTTCGTTAGTTTGGGTCGAATGGAGAACTAGGGGTGTGTTTTGGGAAAGGGGGGTGGGTTTTTTAGGGCGTGGGGAGTGTTTTTTGGGGGTATTTTGGCACTTGGCATTCTGGTGTTTCTTTTGGCTTTGGGGTCACTCCAAATTTGTTTTTCGGGCCAGTTTTGGTGTTTTTGTGACTTTTTGGGGCGTTTTTTATACTGCGGACCCAAGGGGGGTGTGGGACCAATGGGTGGTTTTTGGGGTTTTTTGGGGTCCCTATGGGGTCACTTCCGGTGACCTTTGACCCCAAGAGGGGTCTCGTTGACCTCTAGCCTGGGGTCACTTCCGGTCACTTTCTAGCGATTAGGGCGCCCTCTGGGGGCTTTTTTTGGATTGTTAGGTAATTTCCTACTGTTTTTCGGTATTTTGCGCCTGTCTGTTGGCTTTCCTGCACTATTTTTTTTTTTATCTATACAGTGGGTCTGTTTGTGGCGGTTAAACCGCTATTTTGCGGGCGGGAAAGTGCTTAATTCCATATTTCCTTTGTTCTGTGGCTTTCTGGGACTTTTACAGTGTGTCTCTTACACTTTGGCACTGTTTGGTCACTCTGCTCTTAACAAATGCAAATGGCGGCGTGTTTTTGGGCTCCATGGGGGAATTTTTGCAGCTTTTCGTTCCTGGTTTCTTCTGGGGCTATTCCTGGGGCGTCTTTTGGCTAGATTTCGTTAGTTTGGGTCGAATGGAGAACTAGGGGTGTGTTTTGGGAAAGGGGGGTGGGTTTTTTAGGGCGTGGGGAGTGTTTTTTGGGGGTATTTTGGCACTTGGCATTCTGGTGTTTCTTTTGGCTTTGGGGTCACTCCAAATTTGTTTTTCGGGCCAGTTTTGGTGTTTTTGTGACTTTTTGGGGCGTTTTTTATACTGCGGACCCAAGGGGGGTGTGGGACCAATGGGTGGTTTTTGGGGTTTTTTGGGGTCCCTATGGGGTCACTTCCGGTGACCTTTGACCCCAAGAGGGGTCTCGTTGACCTCTAGCCTGGGGTCACTTCCGGTCACTTTCTAGCGATTAGGGCGCCCTCTGGGGGCTTTTTTTGGATTGTTAGGTAATTTCCTACTGTTTTTCGGTATTTTGCGCCTGTCTGTTGGCTTTCCTGCACTATTTTTTTTTTTATCTATACAGTGGGTCTGTTTGTGGCGGTTAAACCGCTATTTTGCGGGCGGGAAAGTGCTTAATTCCATATTTCCTTTGTTCTGTGGCTTTCTGGGACTTTTACAGTGTGTCTCTTACACTTTGGCACTGTTTGGTCACTCTGCTCTTAACAAATGCAAATGGCGGCGTGTTTTTGGGCTCCATGGGGGAATTTTTGCAGCTTTTCGTTCCTGGTTTCTTCTGGGGCTATTCCTGGGGCGTCTTTTGGCTAGATTTCGTTAGTTTGGGTCGAATGGAGAACTAGGGGTGTGTTTTGGGAAAGGGGGGTGGGTTTTTTAGGGCGTGGGGAGTGTTTTTTGGGGGTATTTTGGCACTTGGCATTCTGGTGTTTCTTTTGGCTTTGGGGTCACTCCAAATTTGTTTTTCGGGCCAGTTTTGGTGTTTTTGTGACTTTTTGGGGCGTTTTTTATACTGCGGACCCAAGGGGGGTGTGGGACCAATGGGTGGTTTTTGGGGTTTTTTGGGGTCCCTATGGGGTCACTTCCGGTGACCTTTGACCCCAAGAGGGGTCTCGTTGACCTCTAGCCTGGGGTCACTTCCGGTCACTTTCTAGCGATTAGGGCGCCCTCTGGGGGCTTTTTTTGGATTGTTAGGTAATTTCCTACTGTTTTTCGGTATTTTGCGCCTGTCTGTTGGCTTTCCTGCACTATTTTTTTTTTTATCTATACAGTGGGTCTGTTTGTGGCGGTTAAACCGCTATTTTGCGGGCGGGAAAGTGCTTAATTCCATATTTCCTTTGTTCTGTGGCTTTCTGGGACTTTTACAGTGTGTCTCTTACACTTTGGCACTGTTTGGTCACTCTGCTCTTAACAAATGCAAATGGCGGCGTGTTTTTGGGCTCCATGGGGGAATTTTTGCAGCTTTTCGTTCCTGGTTTCTTCTGGGGCTATTCCTGGGGCGTCTTTTGGCTAGATTTCGTTAGTTTGGGTCGAATGGAGAACTAGGGGTGTGTTTTGGGAAAGGGGGGTGGGTTTTTTAGGGCGTGGGGAGTGTTTTTTGGGGGTATTTTGGCACTTGGCATTCTGGTGTTTCTTTTGGCTTTGGGGTCACTCCAAATTTGTTTTTCGGGCCAGTTTTGGTGTTTTTGTGACTTTTTGGGGCGTTTTTTATACTGCGGACCCAAGGGGGGTGTGGGACCAATGGGTGGTTTTTGGGGTTTTTTGGGGTCCCTATGGGGTCACTTCCGGTGACCTTTGACCCCAAGAGGGGTCTCGTTGACCTCTAGCCTGGGGTCACTTCCGGTCACTTTCTAGCGATTAGGGCGCCCTCTGGGGGCTTTTTTTGGATTGTTAGGTAATTTCCTACTGTTTTTCGGTATTTTGCGCCTGTCTGTTGGCTTTCCTGCACTATTTTTTTTTTTATCTATACAGTGGGTCTGTTTGTGGCGGTTAAACCGCTATTTTGCGGGCGGGAAAGTGCTTAATTCCATATTTCCTTTGTTCTGTGGCTTTCTGGGACTTTTACAGTGTGTCTCTTACACTTTGGCACTGTTTGGTCACTCTGCTCTTAACAAATGCAAATGGCGGCGTGTTTTTGGGCTCCATGGGGGAATTTTTGCAGCTTTTCGTTCCTGGTTTCTTCTGGGGCTATTCCTGGGGCGTCTTTTGGCTAGATTTCGTTAGTTTGGGTCGAATGGAGAACTAGGGGTGTGTTTTGGGAAAGGGGGGTGGGTTTTTTAGGGCGTGGGGAGTGTTTTTTGGGGGTATTTTGGCACTTGGCATTCTGGTGTTTCTTTTGGCTTTGGGGTCACTCCAAATTTGTTTTTCGGGCCAGTTTTGGTGTTTTTGTGACTTTTTGGGGCGTTTTTTATACTGCGGACCCAAGGGGGGTGTGGGACCAATGGGTGGTTTTTGGGGTTTTTTGGGGTCCCTATGGGGTCACTTCCGGTGACCTTTGACCCCAAGAGGGGTCTCGTTGACCTCTAGCCTGGGGTCACTTCCGGTCACTTTCTAGCGATTAGGGCGCCCTCTGGGGGCTTTTTTTGGATTGTTAGGTAATTTCCTACTGTTTTTCGGTATTTTGCGCCTGTCTGTTGGCTTTCCTGCACTATTTTTTTTTTTATCTATACAGTGGGTCTGTTTGTGGCGGTTAAACCGCTATTTTGCGGGCGGGAAAGTGCTTAATTCCATATTTCCTTTGTTCTGTGGCTTTCTGGGACTTTTACAGTGTGTCTCTTACACTTTGGCACTGTTTGGTCACTCTGCTCTTAACAAATGCAAATGGCGGCGTGTTTTTGGGCTCCATGGGGGAATTTTTGCAGCTTTTCGTTCCTGGTTTCTTCTGGGGCTATTCCTGGGGCGTCTTTTGGCTAGATTTCGTTAGTTTGGGTCGAATGGAGAACTAGGGGTGTGTTTTGGGAAAGGGGGGTGGGTTTTTTAGGGCGTGGGGAGTGTTTTTTGGGGGTATTTTGGCACTTGGCATTCTGGTGTTTCTTTTGGCTTTGGGGTCACTCCAAATTTGTTTTTCGGGCCAGTTTTGGTGTTTTTGTGACTTTTTGGGGCGTTTTTTATACTGCGGACCCAAGGGGGGTGTGGGACCAATGGGTGGTTTTTGGGGT
Organism: Ryuthela nishihirai; assembly: GCA_038380435.1. Classification (NCBI taxonomy): domain Eukaryota; kingdom Metazoa; phylum Arthropoda; class Arachnida; order Araneae; family Heptathelidae; genus Ryuthela; species Ryuthela nishihirai. Next base: position 50,808 of record JAWZYU010000993.1, on the reverse strand, counting down.
TTTTTGGGGTCCCTATGGGGTCACTTCCGGTGACCTTTGACCCCAAGAGGGGTCTCGTTGACCTCTAGCCTGGGGTCACTTCCGGTCACTTTCTAGCGATTAGGGCGCCCTCTGGGGGCTTTTTTTGGATTGTTAGGTAATTTCCTACTGTTTTTCGGTATTTTGCGCCTGTCTGTTGGCTTTCCTGCACTATTTTTTTTTTTATCTATACAGTGGGTCTGTTTGTGGCGGTTAAACCGCTATTTTGCGGGCGGGAAAGTGCTTAATTCCATATTTCCTTTGTTCTGTGGCTTTCTGGGACTTTTACAGTGTGTCTCTTACACTTTGGCACTGTTTGGTCACTCTGCTCTTAACAAATGCAAATGGCGGCGTGTTTTTGGGCTCCATGGGGGAATTTTTGCAGCTTTTCGTTCCTGGTTTCTTCTGGGGCTATTCCTGGGGCGTCTTTTGGCTAGATTTCGTTAGTTTGGGTCGAATGGAGAACTAGGGGTGTGTTTTGGGAAAGGGGGGTGGGTTTTTTAGGGCGTGGGGAGTGTTTTTTGGGGGTATTTTGGCACTTGGCATTCTGGTGTTTCTTTTGGCTTTGGGGTCACTCCAAATTTGTTTTTCGGGCCAGTTTTGGTGTTTTTGTGACTTTTTGGGGCGTTTTTTATACTGCGGACCCAAGGGGGGTGTGGGACCAATGGGTGGTTTTTGGGGTTTTTTGGGGTCCCTATGGGGTCACTTCCGGTGACCTTTGACCCCAAGAGGGGTCTCGTTGACCTCTAGCCTGGGGTCACTTCCGGTCACTTTCTAGCGATTAGGGCGCCCTCTGGGGGCTTTTTTTGGATTGTTAGGTAATTTCCTACTGTTTTTCGGTATTTTGCGCCTGTCTGTTGGCTTTCCTGCACTATTTTTTTTTTTATCTATACAGTGGGTCTGTTTGTGGCGGTTAAACCGCTATTTTGCGGGCGGGAAAGTGCTTAATTCCATATTTCCTTTGTTCTGTGGCTTTCTGGGACTTTTACAGTGTGTCTCTTACACTTTGGCACTGTTTGGTCACTCTGCTCTTAACAAATGCAAATGGCGGCGTGTTTTTGGGCTCCATGGGGGAATTTTTGCAGCTTTTCGTTCCTGGTTTCTTCTGGGGCTATTCCTGGGGCGTCTTTTGGCTAGATTTCGTTAGTTTGGGTCGAATGGAGAACTAGGGGTGTGTTTTGGGAAAGGGGGGTGGGTTTTTTAGGGCGTGGGGAGTGTTTTTTGGGGGTATTTTGGCACTTGGCATTCTGGTGTTTCTTTTGGCTTTGGGGTCACTCCAAATTTGTTTTTCGGGCCAGTTTTGGTGTTTTTGTGACTTTTTGGGGCGTTTTTTATACTGCGGACCCAAGGGGGGTGTGGGACCAATGGGTGGTTTTTGGGGTTTTTTGGGGTCCCTATGGGGTCACTTCCGGTGACCTTTGACCCCAAGAGGGGTCTCGTTGACCTCTAGCCTGGGGTCACTTCCGGTCACTTTCTAGCGATTAGGGCGCCCTCTGGGGGCTTTTTTTGGATTGTTAGGTAATTTCCTACTGTTTTTCGGTATTTTGCGCCTGTCTGTTGGCTTTCCTGCACTATTTTTTTTTTTATCTATACAGTGGGTCTGTTTGTGGCGGTTAAACCGCTATTTTGCGGGCGGGAAAGTGCTTAATTCCATATTTCCTTTGTTCTGTGGCTTTCTGGGACTTTTACAGTGTGTCTCTTACACTTTGGCACTGTTTGGTCACTCTGCTCTTAACAAATGCAAATGGCGGCGTGTTTTTGGGCTCCATGGGGGAATTTTTGCAGCTTTTCGTTCCTGGTTTCTTCTGGGGCTATTCCTGGGGCGTCTTTTGGCTAGATTTCGTTAGTTTGGGTCGAATGGAGAACTAGGGGTGTGTTTTGGGAAAGGGGGGTGGGTTTTTTAGGGCGTGGGGAGTGTTTTTTGGGGGTATTTTGGCACTTGGCATTCTGGTGTTTCTTTTGGCTTTGGGGTCACTCCAAATTTGTTTTTCGGGCCAGTTTTGGTGTTTTTGTGACTTTTTGGGGCGTTTTTTATACTGCGGACCCAAGGGGGGTGTGGGACCAATGGGTGGTTTTTGGGGTTTTTTGGGGTCCCTATGGGGTCACTTCCGGTGACCTTTGACCCCAAGAGGGGTCTCGTTGACCTCTAGCCTGGGGTCACTTCCGGTCACTTTCTAGCGATTAGGGCGCCCTCTGGGGGCTTTTTTTGGATTGTTAGGTAATTTCCTACTGTTTTTCGGTATTTTGCGCCTGTCTGTTGGCTTTCCTGCACTATTTTTTTTTTTATCTATACAGTGGGTCTGTTTGTGGCGGTTAAACCGCTATTTTGCGGGCGGGAAAGTGCTTAATTCCATATTTCCTTTGTTCTGTGGCTTTCTGGGACTTTTACAGTGTGTCTCTTACACTTTGGCACTGTTTGGTCACTCTGCTCTTAACAAATGCAAATGGCGGCGTGTTTTTGGGCTCCATGGGGGAATTTTTGCAGCTTTTCGTTCCTGGTTTCTTCTGGGGCTATTCCTGGGGCGTCTTTTGGCTAGATTTCGTTAGTTTGGGTCGAATGGAGAACTAGGGGTGTGTTTTGGGAAAGGGGGGTGGGTTTTTTAGGGCGTGGGGAGTGTTTTTTGGGGGTATTTTGGCACTTGGCATTCTGGTGTTTCTTTTGGCTTTGGGGTCACTCCAAATTTGTTTTTCGGGCCAGTTTTGGTGTTTTTGTGACTTTTTGGGGCGTTTTTTATACTGCGGACCCAAGGGGGGTGTGGGACCAATGGGTGGTTTTTGGGGTTTTTTGGGGTCCCTATGGGGTCACTTCCGGTGACCTTTGACCCCAAGAGGGGTCTCGTTGACCTCTAGCCTGGGGTCACTTCCGGTCACTTTCTAGCGATTAGGGCGCCCTCTGGGGGCTTTTTTTGGATTGTTAGGTAATTTCCTACTGTTTTTCGGTATTTTGCGCCTGTCTGTTGGCTTTCCTGCACTATTTTTTTTTTTATCTATACAGTGGGTCTGTTTGTGGCGGTTAAACCGCTATTTTGCGGGCGGGAAAGTGCTTAATTCCATATTTCCTTTGTTCTGTGGCTTTCTGGGACTTTTACAGTGTGTCTCTTACACTTTGGCACTGTTTGGTCACTCTGCTCTTAACAAATGCAAATGGCGGCGTGTTTTTGGGCTCCATGGGGGAATTTTTGCAGCTTTTCGTTCCTGGTTTCTTCTGGGGCTATTCCTGGGGCGTCTTTTGGCTAGATTTCGTTAGTTTGGGTCGAATGGAGAACTAGGGGTGTGTTTTGGGAAAGGGGGGTGGGTTTTTTAGGGCGTGGGGAGTGTTTTTTGGGGGTATTTTGGCACTTGGCATTCTGGTGTTTCTTTTGGCTTTGGGGTCACTCCAAATTTGTTTTTCGGGCCAGTTTTGGTGTTTTTGTGACTTTTTGGGGCGTTTTTTATACTGCGGACCCAAGGGGGGTGTGGGACCAATGGGTGGTTTTTGGGGTTTTTTGGGGTCCCTATGGGGTCACTTCCGGTGACCTTTGACCCCAAGAGGGGTCTCGTTGACCTCTAGCCTGGGGTCACTTCCGGTCACTTTCTAGCGATTAGGGCGCCCTCTGGGGGCTTTTTTTGGATTGTTAGGTAATTTCCTACTGTTTTTCGGTATTTTGCGCCTGTCTGTTGGCTTTCCTGCACTATTTTTTTTTTTATCTATACAGTGGGTCTGTTTGTGGCGGTTAAACCGCTATTTTGCGGGCGGGAAAGTGCTTAATTCCATATTTCCTTTGTTCTGTGGCTTTCTGGGACTTTTACAGTGTGTCTCTTACACTTTGGCACTGTTTGGTCACTCTGCTCTTAACAAATGCAAATGGCGGCGTGTTTTTGGGCTCCATGGGGGAATTTTTGCAGCTTTTCGTTCCTGGTTTCTTCTGGGGCTATTCCTGGGGCGTCTTTTGGCTAGATTTCGTTAGTTTGGGTCGAATGGAGAACTAGGGGTGTGTTTTGGGAAAGGGGGGTGGGTTTTTTAGGGCGTGGGGAGTGTTTTTTGGGGGTATTTTGGCACTTGGCATTCTGGTGTTTCTTTTGGCTTTGGGGTCACTCCAAATTTGTTTTTCGGGCCAGTTTTGGTGTTTTTGTGACTTTTTGGGGCGTTTTTTATACTGCGGACCCAAGGGGGGTGTGGGACCAATGGGTGGTTTTTGGGGTTTTTTGGGGTCCCTATGGGGTCACTTCCGGTGACCTTTGACCCCAAGAGGGGTCTCGTTGACCTCTAGCCTGGGGTCACTTCCGGTCACTTTCTAGCGATTAGGGCGCCCTCTGGGGGCTTTTTTTGGATTGTTAGGTAATTTCCTACTGTTTTTCGGTATTTTGCGCCTGTCTGTTGGCTTTCCTGCACTATTTTTTTTTTTATCTATACAGTGGGTCTGTTTGTGGCGGTTAAACCGCTATTTTGCGGGCGGGAAAGTGCTTAATTCCATATTTCCTTTGTTCTGTGGCTTTCTGGGACTTTTACAGTGTGTCTCTTACACTTTGGCACTGTTTGGTCACTCTGCTCTTAACAAATGCAAATGGCGGCGTGTTTTTGGGCTCCATGGGGGAATTTTTGCAGCTTTTCGTTCCTGGTTTCTTCTGGGGCTATTCCTGGGGCGTCTTTTGGCTAGATTTCGTTAGTTTGGGTCGAATGGAGAACTAGGGGTGTGTTTTGGGAAAGGGGGGTGGGTTTTTTAGGGCGTGGGGAGTGTTTTTTGGGGGTATTTTGGCACTTGGCATTCTGGTGTTTCTTTTGGCTTTGGGGTCACTCCAAATTTGTTTTTCGGGCCAGTTTTGGTGTTTTTGTGACTTTTTGGGGCGTTTTTTATACTGCGGACCCAAGGGGGGTGTGGGACCAATGGGTGGTTTTTGGGGTTTTTTGGGGTCCCTATGGGGTCACTTCCGGTGACCTTTGACCCCAAGAGGGGTCTCGTTGACCTCTAGCCTGGGGTCACTTCCGGTCACTTTCTAGCGATTAGGGCGCCCTCTGGGGGCTTTTTTTGGATTGTTAGGTAATTTCCTACTGTTTTTCGGTATTTTGCGCCTGTCTGTTGGCTTTCCTGCACTATTTTTTTTTTTATCTATACAGTGGGTCTGTTTGTGGCGGTTAAACCGCTATTTTGCGGGCGGGAAAGTGCTTAATTCCATATTTCCTTTGTTCTGTGGCTTTCTGGGACTTTTACAGTGTGTCTCTTACACTTTGGCACTGTTTGGTCACTCTGCTCTTAACAAATGCAAATGGCGGCGTGTTTTTGGGCTCCATGGGGGAATTTTTGCAGCTTTTCGTTCCTGGTTTCTTCTGGGGCTATTCCTGGGGCGTCTTTTGGCTAGATTTCGTTAGTTTGGGTCGAATGGAGAACTAGGGGTGTGTTTTGGGAAAGGGGGGTGGGTTTTTTAGGGCGTGGGGAGTGTTTTTTGGGGGTATTTTGGCACTTGGCATTCTGGTGTTTCTTTTGGCTTTGGGGTCACTCCAAATTTGTTTTTCGGGCCAGTTTTGGTGTTTTTGTGACTTTTTGGGGCGTTTTTTATACTGCGGACCCAAGGGGGGTGTGGGACCAATGGGTGGTTTTTGGGGTTTTTTGGGGTCCCTATGGGGTCACTTCCGGTGACCTTTGACCCCAAGAGGGGTCTCGTTGACCTCTAGCCTGGGGTCACTTCCGGTCACTTTCTAGCGATTAGGGCGCCCTCTGGGGGCTTTTTTTGGATTGTTAGGTAATTTCCTACTGTTTTTCGGTATTTTGCGCCTGTCTGTTGGCTTTCCTGCACTATTTTTTTTTTTATCTATACAGTGGGTCTGTTTGTGGCGGTTAAACCGCTATTTTGCGGGCGGGAAAGTGCTTAATTCCATATTTCCTTTGTTCTGTGGCTTTCTGGGACTTTTACAGTGTGTCTCTTACACTTTGGCACTGTTTGGTCACTCTGCTCTTAACAAATGCAAATGGCGGCGTGTTTTTGGGCTCCATGGGGGAATTTTTGCAGCTTTTCGTTCCTGGTTTCTTCTGGGGCTATTCCTGGGGCGTCTTTTGGCTAGATTTCGTTAGTTTGGGTCGAATGGAGAACTAGGGGTGTGTTTTGGGAAAGGGGGGTGGGTTTTTTAGGGCGTGGGGAGTGTTTTTTGGGGGTATTTTGGCACTTGGCATTCTGGTGTTTCTTTTGGCTTTGGGGTCACTCCAAATTTGTTTTTCGGGCCAGTTTTGGTGTTTTTGTGACTTTTTGGGGCGTTTTTTATACTGCGGACCCAAGGGGGGTGTGGGACCAATGGGTGGTTTTTGGGGTTTTTTGGGGTCCCTATGGGGTCACTTCCGGTGACCTTTGACCCCAAGAGGGGTCTCGTTGACCTCTAGCCTGGGGTCACTTCCGGTCACTTTCTAGCGATTAGGGCGCCCTCTGGGGGCTTTTTTTGGATTGTTAGGTAATTTCCTACTGTTTTTCGGTATTTTGCGCCTGTCTGTTGGCTTTCCTGCACTATTTTTTTTTTTATCTATACAGTGGGTCTGTTTGTGGCGGTTAAACCGCTATTTTGCGGGCGGGAAAGTGCTTAATTCCATATTTCCTTTGTTCTGTGGCTTTCTGGGACTTTTACAGTGTGTCTCTTACACTTTGGCACTGTTTGGTCACTCTGCTCTTAACAAATGCAAATGGCGGCGTGTTTTTGGGCTCCATGGGGGAATTTTTGCAGCTTTTCGTTCCTGGTTTCTTCTGGGGCTATTCCTGGGGCGTCTTTTGGCTAGATTTCGTTAGTTTGGGTCGAATGGAGAACTAGGGGTGTGTTTTGGGAAAGGGGGGTGGGTTTTTTAGGGCGTGGGGAGTGTTTTTTGGGGGTATTTTGGCACTTGGCATTCTGGTGTTTCTTTTGGCTTTGGGGTCACTCCAAATTTGTTTTTCGGGCCAGTTTTGGTGTTTTTGTGACTTTTTGGGGCGTTTTTTATACTGCGGACCCAAGGGGGGTGTGGGACCAATGGGTGGTTTTTGGGGTTTTTTGGGGTCCCTATGGGGTCACTTCCGGTGACCTTTGACCCCAAGAGGGGTCTCGTTGACCTCTAGCCTGGGGTCACTTCCGGTCACTTTCTAGCGATTAGGGCGCCCTCTGGGGGCTTTTTTTGGATTGTTAGGTAATTTCCTACTGTTTTTCGGTATTTTGCGCCTGTCTGTTGGCTTTCCTGCACTATTTTTTTTTTTATCTATACAGTGGGTCTGTTTGTGGCGGTTAAACCGCTATTTTGCGGGCGGGAAAGTGCTTAATTCCATATTTCCTTTGTTCTGTGGCTTTCTGGGACTTTTACAGTGTGTCTCTTACACTTTGGCACTGTTTGGTCACTCTGCTCTTAACAAATGCAAATGGCGGCGTGTTTTTGGGCTCCATGGGGGAATTTTTGCAGCTTTTCGTTCCTGGTTTCTTCTGGGGCTATTCCTGGGGCGTCTTTTGGCTAGATTTCGTTAGTTTGGGTCGAATGGAGAACTAGGGGTGTGTTTTGGGAAAGGGGGGTGGGTTTTTTAGGGCGTGGGGAGTGTTTTTTGGGGGTATTTTGGCACTTGGCATTCTGGTGTTTCTTTTGGCTTTGGGGTCACTCCAAATTTGTTTTTCGGGCCAGTTTTGGTGTTTTTGTGACTTTTTGGGGCGTTTTTTATACTGCGGACCCAAGGGGGGTGTGGGACCAATGGGTGGTTTTTGGGGTTTTTTGGGGTCCCTATGGGGTCACTTCCGGTGACCTTTGACCCCAAGAGGGGTCTCGTTGACCTCTAGCCTGGGGTCACTTCCGGTCACTTTCTAGCGATTAGGGCGCCCTCTGGGGGCTTTTTTTGGATTGTTAGGTAATTTCCTACTGTTTTTCGGTATTTTGCGCCTGTCTGTTGGCTTTCCTGCACTATTTTTTTTTTTATCTATACAGTGGGTCTGTTTGTGGCGGTTAAACCGCTATTTTGCGGGCGGGAAAGTGCTTAATTCCATATTTCCTTTGTTCTGTGGCTTTCTGGGACTTTTACAGTGTGTCTCTTACACTTTGGCACTGTTTGGTCACTCTGCTCTTAACAAATGCAAATGGCGGCGTGTTTTTGGGCTCCATGGGGGAATTTTTGCAGCTTTTCGTTCCTGGTTTCTTCTGGGGCTATTCCTGGGGCGTCTTTTGGCTAGATTTCGTTAGTTTGGGTCGAATGGAGAACTAGGGGTGTGTTTTGGGAAAGGGGGGTGGGTTTTTTAGGGCGTGGGGAGTGTTTTTTGGGGGTATTTTGGCACTTGGCATTCTGGTGTTTCTTTTGGCTTTGGGGTCACTCCAAATTTGTTTTTCGGGCCAGTTTTGGTGTTTTTGTGACTTTTTGGGGCGTTTTTTATACTGCGGACCCAAGGGGGGTGTGGGACCAATGGGTGGTTTTTGGGGTTTTTTGGGGTCCCTATGGGGTCACTTCCGGTGACCTTTGACCCCAAGAGGGGTCTCGTTGACCTCTAGCCTGGGGTCACTTCCGGTCACTTTCTAGCGATTAGGGCGCCCTCTGGGGGCTTTTTTTGGATTGTTAGGTAATTTCCTACTGTTTTTCGGTATTTTGCGCCTGTCTGTTGGCTTTCCTGCACTATTTTTTTTTTTATCTATACAGTGGGTCTGTTTGTGGCGGTTAAACCGCTATTTTGCGGGCGGGAAAGTGCTTAATTCCATATTTCCTTTGTTCTGTGGCTTTCTGGGACTTTTACAGTGTGTCTCTTACACTTTGGCACTGTTTGGTCACTCTGCTCTTAACAAATGCAAATGGCGGCGTGTTTTTGGGCTCCATGGGGGAATTTTTGCAGCTTTTCGTTCCTGGTTTCTTCTGGGGCTATTCCTGGGGCGTCTTTTGGCTAGATTTCGTTAGTTTGGGTCGAATGGAGAACTAGGGGTGTGTTTTGGGAAAGGGGGGTGGGTTTTTTAGGGCGTGGGGAGTGTTTTTTGGGGGTATTTTGGCACTTGGCATTCTGGTGTTTCTTTTGGCTTTGGGGTCACTCCAAATTTGTTTTTCGGGCCAGTTTTGGTGTTTTTGTGACTTTTTGGGGCGTTTTTTATACTGCGGACCCAAGGGGGGTGTGGGACCAATGGGTGGTTTTTGGGGTTTTTTGGGGTCCCTATGGGGTCACTTCCGGTGACCTTTGACCCCAAGAGGGGTCTCGTTGACCTCTAGCCTGGGGTCACTTCCGGTCACTTTCTAGCGATTAGGGCGCCCTCTGGGGGCTTTTTTTGGATTGTTAGGTAATTTCCTACTGTTTTTCGGTATTTTGCGCCTGTCTGTTGGCTTTCCTGCACTATTTTTTTTTTTATCTATACAGTGGGTCTGTTTGTGGCGGTTAAACCGCTATTTTGCGGGCGGGAAAGTGCTTAATTCCATATTTCCTTTGTTCTGTGGCTTTCTGGGACTTTTACAGTGTGTCTCTTACACTTTGGCACTGTTTGGTCACTCTGCTCTTAACAAATGCAAATGGCGGCGTGTTTTTGGGCTCCATGGGGGAATTTTTGCAGCTTTTCGTTCCTGGTTTCTTCTGGGGCTATTCCTGGGGCGTCTTTTGGCTAGATTTCGTTAGTTTGGGTCGAATGGAGAACTAGGGGTGTGTTTTGGGAAAGGGGGGTGGGTTTTTTAGGGCGTGGGGAGTGTTTTTTGGGGGTATTTTGGCACTTGGCATTCTGGTGTTTCTTTTGGCTTTGGGGTCACTCCAAATTTGTTTTTCGGGCCAGTTTTGGTGTTTTTGTGACTTTTTGGGGCGTTTTTTATACTGCGGACCCAAGGGGGGTGTGGGACCAATGGGTGGTTTTTGGGGTTTTTTGGGGTCCCTATGGGGTCACTTCCGGTGACCTTTGACCCCAAGAGGGGTCTCGTTGACCTCTAGCCTGGGGTCACTTCCGGTCACTTTCTAGCGATTAGGGCGCCCTCTGGGGGCTTTTTTTGGATTGTTAGGTAATTTCCTACTGTTTTTCGGTATTTTGCGCCTGTCTGTTGGCTTTCCTGCACTATTTTTTTTTTTATCTATACAGTGGGTCTGTTTGTGGCGGTTAAACCGCTATTTTGCGGGCGGGAAAGTGCTTAATTCCATATTTCCTTTGTTCTGTGGCTTTCTGGGACTTTTACAGTGTGTCTCTTACACTTTGGCACTGTTTGGTCACTCTGCTCTTAACAAATGCAAATGGCGGCGTGTTTTTGGGCTCCATGGGGGAATTTTTGCAGCTTTTCGTTCCTGGTTTCTTCTGGGGCTATTCCTGGGGCGTCTTTTGGCTAGATTTCGTTAGTTTGGGTCGAATGGAGAACTAGGGGTGTGTTTTGGGAAAGGGGGGTGGGTTTTTTAGGGCGTGGGGAGTGTTTTTTGGGGGTATTTTGGCACTTGGCATTCTGGTGTTTCTTTTGGCTTTGGGGTCACTCCAAATTTGTTTTTCGGGCCAGTTTTGGTGTTTTTGTGACTTTTTGGGGCGTTTTTTATACTGCGGACCCAAGGGGGGTGTGGGACCAATGGGTGGTTTTTGGGGTTTTTTGGGGTCCCTATGGGGTCACTTCCGGTGACCTTTGACCCCAAGAGGGGTCTCGTTGACCTCTAGCCTGGGGTCACTTCCGGTCACTTTCTAGCGATTAGGGCGCCCTCTGGGGGCTTTTTTTGGATTGTTAGGTAATTTCCTACTGTTTTTCGGTATTTTGCGCCTGTCTGTTGGCTTTCCTGCACTATTTTTTTTTTTATCTATACAGTGGGTCTGTTTGTGGCGGTTAAACCGCTATTTTGCGGGCGGGAAAGTGCTTAATTCCATATTTCCTTTGTTCTGTGGCTTTCTGGGACTTTTACAGTGTGTCTCTTACACTTTGGCACTGTTTGGTCACTCTGCTCTTAACAAATGCAAATGGCGGCGTGTTTTTGGGCTCCATGGGGGAATTTTTGCAGCTTTTCGTTCCTGGTTTCTTCTGGGGCTATTCCTGGGGCGTCTTTTGGCTAGATTTCGTTAGTTTGGGTCGAATGGAGAACTAGGGGTGTGTTTTGGGAAAGGGGGGTGGGTTTTTTAGGGCGTGGGGAGTGTTTTTTGGGGGTATTTTGGCACTTGGCATTCTGGTGTTTCTTTTGGCTTTGGGGTCACTCCAAATTTGTTTTTCGGGCCAGTTTTGGTGTTTTTGTGACTTTTTGGGGCGTTTTTTATACTGCGGACCCAAGGGGGGTGTGGGACCAATGGGTGGTTTTTGGGGTTTTTTGGGGTCCCTATGGGGTCACTTCCGGTGACCTTTGACCCCAAGAGGGGTCTCGTTGACCTCTAGCCTGGGGTCACTTCCGGTCACTTTCTAGCGATTAGGGCGCCCTCTGGGGGCTTTTTTTGGATTGTTAGGTAATTTCCTACTGTTTTTCGGTATTTTGCGCCTGTCTGTTGGCTTTCCTGCACTATTTTTTTTTTTATCTATACAGTGGGTCTGTTTGTGGCGGTTAAACCGCTATTTTGCGGGCGGGAAAGTGCTTAATTCCATATTTCCTTTGTTCTGTGGCTTTCTGGGACTTTTACAGTGTGTCTCTTACACTTTGGCACTGTTTGGTCACTCTGCTCTTAACAAATGCAAATGGCGGCGTGTTTTTGGGCTCCATGGGGGAATTTTTGCAGCTTTTCGTTCCTGGTTTCTTCTGGGGCTATTCCTGGGGCGTCTTTTGGCTAGATTTCGTTAGTTTGGGTCGAATGGAGAACTAGGGGTGTGTTTTGGGAAAGGGGGGTGGGTTTTTTAGGGCGTGGGGAGTGTTTTTTGGGGGTATTTTGGCACTTGGCATTCTGGTGTTTCTTTTGGCTTTGGGGTCACTCCAAATTTGTTTTTCGGGCCAGTTTTGGTGTTTTTGTGACTTTTTGGGGCGTTTTTTATACTGCGGACCCAAGGGGGGTGTGGGACCAATGGGTGGTTTTTGGGGTTTTTTGGGGTCCCTATGGGGTCACTTCCGGTGACCTTTGACCCCAAGAGGGGTCTCGTTGACCTCTAGCCTGGGGTCACTTCCGGTCACTTTCTAGCGATTAGGGCGCCCTCTGGGGGCTTTTTTTGGATTGTTAGGTAATTTCCTACTGTTTTTCGGTATTTTGCGCCTGTCTGTTGGCTTTCCTGCACTATTTTTTTTTTTATCTATACAGTGGGTCTGTTTGTGGCGGTTAAACCGCTATTTTGCGGGCGGGAAAGTGCTTAATTCCATATTTCCTTTGTTCTGTGGCTTTCTGGGACTTTTACAGTGTGTCTCTTACACTTTGGCACTGTTTGGTCACTCTGCTCTTAACAAATGCAAATGGCGGCGTGTTTTTGGGCTCCATGGGGGAATTTTTGCAGCTTTTCGTTCCTGGTTTCTTCTGGGGCTATTCCTGGGGCGTCTTTTGGCTAGATTTCGTTAGTTTGGGTCGAATGGAGAACTAGGGGTGTGTTTTGGGAAAGGGGGGTGGGTTTTTTAGGGCGTGGGGAGTGTTTTTTGGGGGTATTTTGGCACTTGGCATTCTGGTGTTTCTTTTGGCTTTGGGGTCACTCCAAATTTGTTTTTCGGGCCAGTTTTGGTGTTTTTGTGACTTTTTGGGGCGTTTTTTATACTGCGGACCCAAGGGGGGTGTGGGACCAATGGGTGGTTTTTGGGGTTTTTTGGGGTCCCTATGGGGTCACTTCCGGTGACCTTTGACCCCAAGAGGGGTCTCGTTGACCTCTAGCCTGGGGTCACTTCCGGTCACTTTCTAGCGATTAGGGCGCCCTCTGGGGGCTTTTTTTGGATTGTTAGGTAATTTCCTACTGTTTTTCGGTATTTTGCGCCTGTCTGTTGGCTTTCCTGCACTATTTTTTTTTTTATCTATACAGTGGGTCTGTTTGTGGCGGTTAAACCGCTATTTTGCGGGCGGGAAAGTGCTTAATTCCATATTTCCTTTGTTCTGTGGCTTTCTGGGACTTTTACAGTGTGTCTCTTACACTTTGGCACTGTTTGGTCACTCTGCTCTTAACAAATGCAAATGGCGGCGTGTTTTTGGGCTCCATGGGGGAATTTTTGCAGCTTTTCGTTCCTGGTTTCTTCTGGGGCTATTCCTGGGGCGTCTTTTGGCTAGATTTCGTTAGTTTGGGTCGAATGGAGAACTAGGGGTGTGTTTTGGGAAAGGGGGGTGGGTTTTTTAGGGCGTGGGGAGTGTTTTTTGGGGGTATTTTGGCACTTGGCATTCTGGTGTTTCTTTTGGCTTTGGGGTCACTCCAAATTTGTTTTTCGGGCCAGTTTTGGTGTTTTTGTGACTTTTTGGGGCGTTTTTTATACTGCGGACCCAAGGGGGGTGTGGGACCAATGGGTGGTTTTTGGGGTTTTTTGGGGTCCCTATGGGGTCACTTCCGGTGACCTTTGACCCCAAGAGGGGTCTCGTTGACCTCTAGCCTGGGGTCACTTCCGGTCACTTTCTAGCGATTAGGGCGCCCTCTGGGGGCTTTTTTTGGATTGTTAGGTAATTTCCTACTGTTTTTCGGTATTTTGCGCCTGTCTGTTGGCTTTCCTGCACTATTTTTTTTTTTATCTATACAGTGGGTCTGTTTGTGGCGGTTAAACCGCTATTTTGCGGGCGGGAAAGTGCTTAATTCCATATTTCCTTTGTTCTGTGGCTTTCTGGGACTTTTACAGTGTGTCTCTTACACTTTGGCACTGTTTGGTCACTCTGCTCTTAACAAATGCAAATGGCGGCGTGTTTTTGGGCTCCATGGGGGAATTTTTGCAGCTTTTCGTTCCTGGTTTCTTCTGGGGCTATTCCTGGGGCGTCTTTTGGCTAGATTTCGTTAGTTTGGGTCGAATGGAGAACTAGGGGTGTGTTTTGGGAAAGGGGGGTGGGTTTTTTAGGGCGTGGGGAGTGTTTTTTGGGGGTATTTTGGCACTTGGCATTCTGGTGTTTCTTTTGGCTTTGGGGTCACTCCAAATTTGTTTTTCGGGCCAGTTTTGGTGTTTTTGTGACTTTTTGGGGCGTTTTTTATACTGCGGACCCAAGGGGGGTGTGGGACCAATGGGTGGTTTTTGGGGTTTTTTGGGGTCCCTATGGGGTCACTTCCGGTGACCTTTGACCCCAAGAGGGGTCTCGTTGACCTCTAGCCTGGGGTCACTTCCGGTCACTTTCTAGCGATTAGGGCGCCCTCTGGGGGCTTTTTTTGGATTGTTAGGTAATTTCCTACTGTTTTTCGGTATTTTGCGCCTGTCTGTTGGCTTTCCTGCACTATTTTTTTTTTTATCTATACAGTGGGTCTGTTTGTGGCGGTTAAACCGCTATTTTGCGGGCGGGAAAGTGCTTAATTCCATATTTCCTTTGTTCTGTGGCTTTCTGGGACTTTTACAGTGTGTCTCTTACACTTTGGCACTGTTTGGTCACTCTGCTCTTAACAAATGCAAATGGCGGCGTGTTTTTGGGCTCCATGGGGGAATTTTTGCAGCTTTTCGTTCCTGGTTTCTTCTGGGGCTATTCCTGGGGCGTCTTTTGGCTAGATTTCGTTAGTTTGGGTCGAATGGAGAACTAGGGGTGTGTTTTGGGAAAGGGGGGTGGGTTTTTTAGGGCGTGGGGAGTGTTTTTTGGGGGTATTTTGGCACTTGGCATTCTGGTGTTTCTTTTGGCTTTGGGGTCACTCCAAATTTGTTTTTCGGGCCAGTTTTGGTGTTTTTGTGACTTTTTGGGGCGTTTTTTATACTGCGGACCCAAGGGGGGTGTGGGACCAATGGGTGGTTTTTGGGGTTTTTTGGGGTCCCTATGGGGTCACTTCCGGTGACCTTTGACCCCAAGAGGGGTCTCGTTGACCTCTAGCCTGGGGTCACTTCCGGTCACTTTCTAGCGATTAGGGCGCCCTCTGGGGGCTTTTTTTGGATTGTTAGGTAATTTCCTACTGTTTTTCGGTATTTTGCGCCTGTCTGTTGGCTTTCCTGCACTATTTTTTTTTTTATCTATACAGTGGGTCTGTTTGTGGCGGTTAAACCGCTATTTTGCGGGCGGGAAAGTGCTTAATTCCATATTTCCTTTGTTCTGTGGCTTTCTGGGACTTTTACAGTGTGTCTCTTACACTTTGGCACTGTTTGGTCACTCTGCTCTTAACAAATGCAAATGGCGGCGTGTTTTTGGGCTCCATGGGGGAATTTTTGCAGCTTTTCGTTCCTGGTTTCTTCTGGGGCTATTCCTGGGGCGTCTTTTGGCTAGATTTCGTTAGTTTGGGTCGAATGGAGAACTAGGGGTGTGTTTTGGGAAAGGGGGGTGGGTTTTTTAGGGCGTGGGGAGTGTTTTTTGGGGGTATTTTGGCACTTGGCATTCTGGTGTTTCTTTTGGCTTTGGGGTCACTCCAAATTTGTTTTTCGGGCCAGTTTTGGTGTTTTTGTGACTTTTTGGGGCGTTTTTTATACTGCGGACCCAAGGGGGGTGTGGGACCAATGGGTGGTTTTTGGGGTTTTTTGGGGTCCCTATGGGGTCACTTCCGGTGACCTTTGACCCCAAGAGGGGTCTCGTTGACCTCTAGCCTGGGGTCACTTCCGGTCACTTTCTAGCGATTAGGGCGCCCTCTGGGGGCTTTTTTTGGATTGTTAGGTAATTTCCTACTGTTTTTCGGTATTTTGCGCCTGTCTGTTGGCTTTCCTGCACTATTTTTTTTTTTATCTATACAGTGGGTCTGTTTGTGGCGGTTAAACCGCTATTTTGCGGGCGGGAAAGTGCTTAATTCCATATTTCCTTTGTTCTGTGGCTTTCTGGGACTTTTACAGTGTGTCTCTTACACTTTGGCACTGTTTGGTCACTCTGCTCTTAACAAATGCAAATGGCGGCGTGTTTTTGGGCTCCATGGGGGAATTTTTGCAGCTTTTCGTTCCTGGTTTCTTCTGGGGCTATTCCTGGGGCGTCTTTTGGCTAGATTTCGTTAGTTTGGGTCGAATGGAGAACTAGGGGTGTGTTTTGGGAAAGGGGGGTGGGTTTTTTAGGGCGTGGGGAGTGTTTTTTGGGGGTATTTTGGCACTTGGCATTCTGGTGTTTCTTTTGGCTTTGGGGTCACTCCAAATTTGTTTTTCGGGCCAGTTTTGGTGTTTTTGTGACTTTTTGGGGCGTTTTTTATACTGCGGACCCAAGGGGGGTGTGGGACCAATGGGTGGTTTTTGGGGTTTTTTGGGGTCCCTATGGGGTCACTTCCGGTGACCTTTGACCCCAAGAGGGGTCTCGTTGACCTCTAGCCTGGGGTCACTTCCGGTCACTTTCTAGCGATTAGGGCGCCCTCTGGGGGCTTTTTTTGGATTGTTAGGTAATTTCCTACTGTTTTTCGGTATTTTGCGCCTGTCTGTTGGCTTTCCTGCACTATTTTTTTTTTTATCTATACAGTGGGTCTGTTTGTGGCGGTTAAACCGCTATTTTGCGGGCGGGAAAGTGCTTAATTCCATATTTCCTTTGTTCTGTGGCTTTCTGGGACTTTTACAGTGTGTCTCTTACACTTTGGCACTGTTTGGTCACTCTGCTCTTAACAAATGCAAATGGCGGCGTGTTTTTGGGCTCCATGGGGGAATTTTTGCAGCTTTTCGTTCCTGGTTTCTTCTGGGGCTATTCCTGGGGCGTCTTTTGGCTAGATTTCGTTAGTTTGGGTCGAATGGAGAACTAGGGGTGTGTTTTGGGAAAGGGGGGTGGGTTTTTTAGGGCGTGGGGAGTGTTTTTTGGGGGTATTTTGGCACTTGGCATTCTGGTGTTTCTTTTGGCTTTGGGGTCACTCCAAATTTGTTTTTCGGGCCAGTTTTGGTGTTTTTGTGACTTTTTGGGGCGTTTTTTATACTGCGGACCCAAGGGGGGTGTGGGACCAATGGGTGGTTTTTGGGGTTTTTTGGGGTCCCTATGGGGTCACTTCCGGTGACCTTTGACCCCAAGAGGGGTCTCGTTGACCTCTAGCCTGGGGTCACTTCCGGTCACTTTCTAGCGATTAGGGCGCCCTCTGGGGGCTTTTTTTGGATTGTTAGGTAATTTCCTACTGTTTTTCGGTATTTTGCGCCTGTCTGTTGGCTTTCCTGCACTATTTTTTTTTTTATCTATACAGTGGGTCTGTTTGTGGCGGTTAAACCGCTATTTTGCGGGCGGGAAAGTGCTTAATTCCATATTTCCTTTGTTCTGTGGCTTTCTGGGACTTTTACAGTGTGTCTCTTACACTTTGGCACTGTTTGGTCACTCTGCTCTTAACAAATGCAAATGGCGGCGTGTTTTTGGGCTCCATGGGGGAATTTTTGCAGCTTTTCGTTCCTGGTTTCTTCTGGGGCTATTCCTGGGGCGTCTTTTGGCTAGATTTCGTTAGTTTGGGTCGAATGGAGAACTAGGGGTGTGTTTTGGGAAAGGGGGGTGGGTTTTTTAGGGCGTGGGGAGTGTTTTTTGGGGGTATTTTGGCACTTGGCATTCTGGTGTTTCTTTTGGCTTTGGGGTCACTCCAAATTTGTTTTTCGGGCCAGTTTTGGTGTTTTTGTGACTTTTTGGGGCGTTTTTTATACTGCGGACCCAAGGGGGGTGTGGGACCAATGGGTGGTTTTTGGGGTTTTTTGGGGTCCCTATGGGGTCACTTCCGGTGACCTTTGACCCCAAGAGGGGTCTCGTTGACCTCTAGCCTGGGGTCACTTCCGGTCACTTTCTAGCGATTAGGGCGCCCTCTGGGGGCTTTTTTTGGATTGTTAGGTAATTTCCTACTGTTTTTCGGTATTTTGCGCCTGTCTGTTGGCTTTCCTGCACTATTTTTTTTTTTATCTATACAGTGGGTCTGTTTGTGGCGGTTAAACCGCTATTTTGCGGGCGGGAAAGTGCTTAATTCCATATTTCCTTTGTTCTGTGGCTTTCTGGGACTTTTACAGTGTGTCTCTTACACTTTGGCACTGTTTGGTCACTCTGCTCTTAACAAATGCAAATGGCGGCGTGTTTTTGGGCTCCATGGGGGAATTTTTGCAGCTTTTCGTTCCTGGTTTCTTCTGGGGCTATTCCTGGGGCGTCTTTTGGCTAGATTTCGTTAGTTTGGGTCGAATGGAGAACTAGGGGTGTGTTTTGGGAAAGGGGGGTGGGTTTTTTAGGGCGTGGGGAGTGTTTTTTGGGGGTATTTTGGCACTTGGCATTCTGGTGTTTCTTTTGGCTTTGGGGTCACTCCAAATTTGTTTTTCGGGCCAGTTTTGGTGTTTTTGTGACTTTTTGGGGCGTTTTTTATACTGCGGACCCAAGGGGGGTGTGGGACCAATGGGTGGTTTTTGGGGTTTTTTGGGGTCCCTATGGGGTCACTTCCGGTGACCTTTGACCCCAAGAGGGGTCTCGTTGACCTCTAGCCTGGGGTCACTTCCGGTCACTTTCTAGCGATTAGGGCGCCCTCTGGGGGCTTTTTTTGGATTGTTAGGTAATTTCCTACTGTTTTTCGGTATTTTGCGCCTGTCTGTTGGCTTTCCTGCACTATTTTTTTTTTTATCTATACAGTGGGTCTGTTTGTGGCGGTTAAACCGCTATTTTGCGGGCGGGAAAGTGCTTAATTCCATATTTCCTTTGTTCTGTGGCTTTCTGGGACTTTTACAGTGTGTCTCTTACACTTTGGCACTGTTTGGTCACTCTGCTCTTAACAAATGCAAATGGCGGCGTGTTTTTGGGCTCCATGGGGGAATTTTTGCAGCTTTTCGTTCCTGGTTTCTTCTGGGGCTATTCCTGGGGCGTCTTTTGGCTAGATTTCGTTAGTTTGGGTCGAATGGAGAACTAGGGGTGTGTTTTGGGAAAGGGGGGTGGGTTTTTTAGGGCGTGGGGAGTGTTTTTTGGGGGTATTTTGGCACTTGGCATTCTGGTGTTTCTTTTGGCTTTGGGGTCACTCCAAATTTGTTTTTCGGGCCAGTTTTGGTGTTTTTGTGACTTTTTGGGGCGTTTTTTATACTGCGGACCCAAGGGGGGTGTGGGACCAATGGGTGGTTTTTGGGGTTTTTTGGGGTCCCTATGGGGTCACTTCCGGTGACCTTTGACCCCAAGAGGGGTCTCGTTGACCTCTAGCCTGGGGTCACTTCCGGTCACTTTCTAGCGATTAGGGCGCCCTCTGGGGGCTTTTTTTGGATTGTTAGGTAATTTCCTACTGTTTTTCGGTATTTTGCGCCTGTCTGTTGGCTTTCCTGCACTATTTTTTTTTTTATCTATACAGTGGGTCTGTTTGTGGCGGTTAAACCGCTATTTTGCGGGCGGGAAAGTGCTTAATTCCATATTTCCTTTGTTCTGTGGCTTTCTGGGACTTTTACAGTGTGTCTCTTACACTTTGGCACTGTTTGGTCACTCTGCTCTTAACAAATGCAAATGGCGGCGTGTTTTTGGGCTCCATGGGGGAATTTTTGCAGCTTTTCGTTCCTGGTTTCTTCTGGGGCTATTCCTGGGGCGTCTTTTGGCTAGATTTCGTTAGTTTGGGTCGAATGGAGAACTAGGGGTGTGTTTTGGGAAAGGGGGGTGGGTTTTTTAGGGCGTGGGGAGTGTTTTTTGGGGGTATTTTGGCACTTGGCATTCTGGTGTTTCTTTTGGCTTTGGGGTCACTCCAAATTTGTTTTTCGGGCCAGTTTTGGTGTTTTTGTGACTTTTTGGGGCGTTTTTTATACTGCGGACCCAAGGGGGGTGTGGGACCAATGGGTGGTTTTTGGGGTTTTTTGGGGTCCCTATGGGGTCACTTCCGGTGACCTTTGACCCCAAGAGGGGTCTCGTTGACCTCTAGCCTGGGGTCACTTCCGGTCACTTTCTAGCGATTAGGGCGCCCTCTGGGGGCTTTTTTTGGATTGTTAGGTAATTTCCTACTGTTTTTCGGTATTTTGCGCCTGTCTGTTGGCTTTCCTGCACTATTTTTTTTTTTATCTATACAGTGGGTCTGTTTGTGGCGGTTAAACCGCTATTTTGCGGGCGGGAAAGTGCTTAATTCCATATTTCCTTTGTTCTGTGGCTTTCTGGGACTTTTACAGTGTGTCTCTTACACTTTGGCACTGTTTGGTCACTCTGCTCTTAACAAATGCAAATGGCGGCGTGTTTTTGGGCTCCATGGGGGAATTTTTGCAGCTTTTCGTTCCTGGTTTCTTCTGGGGCTATTCCTGGGGCGTCTTTTGGCTAGATTTCGTTAGTTTGGGTCGAATGGAGAACTAGGGGTGTGTTTTGGGAAAGGGGGGTGGGTTTTTTAGGGCGTGGGGAGTGTTTTTTGGGGGTATTTTGGCACTTGGCATTCTGGTGTTTCTTTTGGCTTTGGGGTCACTCCAAATTTGTTTTTCGGGCCAGTTTTGGTGTTTTTGTGACTTTTTGGGGCGTTTTTTATACTGCGGACCCAAGGGGGGTGTGGGACCAATGGGTGGTTTTTGGGGTTTTTTGGGGTCCCTATGGGGTCACTTCCGGTGACCTTTGACCCCAAGAGGGGTCTCGTTGACCTCTAGCCTGGGGTCACTTCCGGTCACTTTCTAGCGATTAGGGCGCCCTCTGGGGGCTTTTTTTGGATTGTTAGGTAATTTCCTACTGTTTTTCGGTATTTTGCGCCTGTCTGTTGGCTTTCCTGCACTATTTTTTTTTTTATCTATACAGTGGGTCTGTTTGTGGCGGTTAAACCGCTATTTTGCGGGCGGGAAAGTGCTTAATTCCATATTTCCTTTGTTCTGTGGCTTTCTGGGACTTTTACAGTGTGTCTCTTACACTTTGGCACTGTTTGGTCACTCTGCTCTTAACAAATGCAAATGGCGGCGTGTTTTTGGGCTCCATGGGGGAATTTTTGCAGCTTTTCGTTCCTGGTTTCTTCTGGGGCTATTCCTGGGGCGTCTTTTGGCTAGATTTCGTTAGTTTGGGTCGAATGGAGAACTAGGGGTGTGTTTTGGGAAAGGGGGGTGGGTTTTTTAGGGCGTGGGGAGTGTTTTTTGGGGGTATTTTGGCACTTGGCATTCTGGTGTTTCTTTTGGCTTTGGGGTCACTCCAAATTTGTTTTTCGGGCCAGTTTTGGTGTTTTTGTGACTTTTTGGGGCGTTTTTTATACTGCGGACCCAAGGGGGGTGTGGGACCAATGGGTGGTTTTTGGGGTTTTTTGGGGTCCCTATGGGGTCACTTCCGGTGACCTTTGACCCCAAGAGGGGTCTCGTTGACCTCTAGCCTGGGGTCACTTCCGGTCACTTTCTAGCGATTAGGGCGCCCTCTGGGGGCTTTTTTTGGATTGTTAGGTAATTTCCTACTGTTTTTCGGTATTTTGCGCCTGTCTGTTGGCTTTCCTGCACTATTTTTTTTTTTATCTATACAGTGGGTCTGTTTGTGGCGGTTAAACCGCTATTTTGCGGGCGGGAAAGTGCTTAATTCCATATTTCCTTTGTTCTGTGGCTTTCTGGGACTTTTACAGTGTGTCTCTTACACTTTGGCACTGTTTGGTCACTCTGCTCTTAACAAATGCAAATGGCGGCGTGTTTTTGGGCTCCATGGGGGAATTTTTGCAGCTTTTCGTTCCTGGTTTCTTCTGGGGCTATTCCTGGGGCGTCTTTTGGCTAGATTTCGTTAGTTTGGGTCGAATGGAGAACTAGGGGTGTGTTTTGGGAAAGGGGGGTGGGTTTTTTAGGGCGTGGGGAGTGTTTTTTGGGGGTATTTTGGCACTTGGCATTCTGGTGTTTCTTTTGGCTTTGGGGTCACTCCAAATTTGTTTTTCGGGCCAGTTTTGGTGTTTTTGTGACTTTTTGGGGCGTTTTTTATACTGCGGACCCAAGGGGGGTGTGGGACCAATGGGTGGTTTTTGGGGTTTTTTGGGGTCCCTATGGGGTCACTTCCGGTGACCTTTGACCCCAAGAGGGGTCTCGTTGACCTCTAGCCTGGGGTCACTTCCGGTCACTTTCTAGCGATTAGGGCGCCCTCTGGGGGCTTTTTTTGGATTGTTAGGTAATTTCCTACTGTTTTTCGGTATTTTGCGCCTGTCTGTTGGCTTTCCTGCACTATTTTTTTTTTTATCTATACAGTGGGTCTGTTTGTGGCGGTTAAACCGCTATTTTGCGGGCGGGAAAGTGCTTAATTCCATATTTCCTTTGTTCTGTGGCTTTCTGGGACTTTTACAGTGTGTCTCTTACACTTTGGCACTGTTTGGTCACTCTGCTCTTAACAAATGCAAATGGCGGCGTGTTTTTGGGCTCCATGGGGGAATTTTTGCAGCTTTTCGTTCCTGGTTTCTTCTGGGGCTATTCCTGGGGCGTCTTTTGGCTAGATTTCGTTAGTTTGGGTCGAATGGAGAACTAGGGGTGTGTTTTGGGAAAGGGGGGTGGGTTTTTTAGGGCGTGGGGAGTGTTTTTTGGGGGTATTTTGGCACTTGGCATTCTGGTGTTTCTTTTGGCTTTGGGGTCACTCCAAATTTGTTTTTCGGGCCAGTTTTGGTGTTTTTGTGACTTTTTGGGGCGTTTTTTATACTGCGGACCCAAGGGGGGTGTGGGACCAATGGGTGGTTTTTGGGGTTTTTTGGGGTCCCTATGGGGTCACTTCCGGTGACCTTTGACCCCAAGAGGGGTCTCGTTGACCTCTAGCCTGGGGTCACTTCCGGTCACTTTCTAGCGATTAGGGCGCCCTCTGGGGGCTTTTTTTGGATTGTTAGGTAATTTCCTACTGTTTTTCGGTATTTTGCGCCTGTCTGTTGGCTTTCCTGCACTATTTTTTTTTTTATCTATACAGTGGGTCTGTTTGTGGCGGTTAAACCGCTATTTTGCGGGCGGGAAAGTGCTTAATTCCATATTTCCTTTGTTCTGTGGCTTTCTGGGACTTTTACAGTGTGTCTCTTACACTTTGGCACTGTTTGGTCACTCTGCTCTTAACAAATGCAAATGGCGGCGTGTTTTTGGGCTCCATGGGGGAATTTTTGCAGCTTTTCGTTCCTGGTTTCTTCTGGGGCTATTCCTGGGGCGTCTTTTGGCTAGATTTCGTTAGTTTGGGTCGAATGGAGAACTAGGGGTGTGTTTTGGGAAAGGGGGGTGGGTTTTTTAGGGCGTGGGGAGTGTTTTTTGGGGGTATTTTGGCACTTGGCATTCTGGTGTTTCTTTTGGCTTTGGGGTCACTCCAAATTTGTTTTTCGGGCCAGTTTTGGTGTTTTTGTGACTTTTTGGGGCGTTTTTTATACTGCGGACCCAAGGGGGGTGTGGGACCAATGGGTGGTTTTTGGGGTTTTTTGGGGTCCCTATGGGGTCACTTCCGGTGACCTTTGACCCCAAGAGGGGTCTCGTTGACCTCTAGCCTGGGGTCACTTCCGGTCACTTTCTAGCGATTAGGGCGCCCTCTGGGGGCTTTTTTTGGATTGTTAGGTAATTTCCTACTGTTTTTCGGTATTTTGCGCCTGTCTGTTGGCTTTCCTGCACTATTTTTTTTTTTATCTATACAGTGGGTCTGTTTGTGGCGGTTAAACCGCTATTTTGCGGGCGGGAAAGTGCTTAATTCCATATTTCCTTTGTTCTGTGGCTTTCTGGGACTTTTACAGTGTGTCTCTTACACTTTGGCACTGTTTGGTCACTCTGCTCTTAACAAATGCAAATGGCGGCGTGTTTTTGGGCTCCATGGGGGAATTTTTGCAGCTTTTCGTTCCTGGTTTCTTCTGGGGCTATTCCTGGGGCGTCTTTTGGCTAGATTTCGTTAGTTTGGGTCGAATGGAGAACTAGGGGTGTGTTTTGGGAAAGGGGGGTGGGTTTTTTAGGGCGTGGGGAGTGTTTTTTGGGGGTATTTTGGCACTTGGCATTCTGGTGTTTCTTTTGGCTTTGGGGTCACTCCAAATTTGTTTTTCGGGCCAGTTTTGGTGTTTTTGTGACTTTTTGGGGCGTTTTTTATACTGCGGACCCAAGGGGGGTGTGGGACCAATGGGTGGTTTTTGGGGTTTTTTGGGGTCCCTATGGGGTCACTTCCGGTGACCTTTGACCCCAAGAGGGGTCTCGTTGACCTCTAGCCTGGGGTCACTTCCGGTCACTTTCTAGCGATTAGGGCGCCCTCTGGGGGCTTTTTTTGGATTGTTAGGTAATTTCCTACTGTTTTTCGGTATTTTGCGCCTGTCTGTTGGCTTTCCTGCACTATTTTTTTTTTTATCTATACAGTGGGTCTGTTTGTGGCGGTTAAACCGCTATTTTGCGGGCGGGAAAGTGCTTAATTCCATATTTCCTTTGTTCTGTGGCTTTCTGGGACTTTTACAGTGTGTCTCTTACACTTTGGCACTGTTTGGTCACTCTGCTCTTAACAAATGCAAATGGCGGCGTGTTTTTGGGCTCCATGGGGGAATTTTTGCAGCTTTTCGTTCCTGGTTTCTTCTGGGGCTATTCCTGGGGCGTCTTTTGGCTAGATTTCGTTAGTTTGGGTCGAATGGAGAACTAGGGGTGTGTTTTGGGAAAGGGGGGTGGGTTTTTTAGGGCGTGGGGAGTGTTTTTTGGGGGTATTTTGGCACTTGGCATTCTGGTGTTTCTTTTGGCTTTGGGGTCACTCCAAATTTGTTTTTCGGGCCAGTTTTGGTGTTTTTGTGACTTTTTGGGGCGTTTTTTATACTGCGGACCCAAGGGGGGTGTGGGACCAATGGGTGGTTTTTGGGGTTTTTTGGGGTCCCTATGGGGTCACTTCCGGTGACCTTTGACCCCAAGAGGGGTCTCGTTGACCTCTAGCCTGGGGTCACTTCCGGTCACTTTCTAGCGATTAGGGCGCCCTCTGGGGGCTTTTTTTGGATTGTTAGGTAATTTCCTACTGTTTTTCGGTATTTTGCGCCTGTCTGTTGGCTTTCCTGCACTATTTTTTTTTTTATCTATACAGTGGGTCTGTTTGTGGCGGTTAAACCGCTATTTTGCGGGCGGGAAAGTGCTTAATTCCATATTTCCTTTGTTCTGTGGCTTTCTGGGACTTTTACAGTGTGTCTCTTACACTTTGGCACTGTTTGGTCACTCTGCTCTTAACAAATGCAAATGGCGGCGTGTTTTTGGGCTCCATGGGGGAATTTTTGCAGCTTTTCGTTCCTGGTTTCTTCTGGGGCTATTCCTGGGGCGTCTTTTGGCTAGATTTCGTTAGTTTGGGTCGAATGGAGAACTAGGGGTGTGTTTTGGGAAAGGGGGGTGGGTTTTTTAGGGCGTGGGGAGTGTTTTTTGGGGGTATTTTGGCACTTGGCATTCTGGTGTTTCTTTTGGCTTTGGGGTCACTCCAAATTTGTTTTTCGGGCCAGTTTTGGTGTTTTTGTGACTTTTTGGGGCGTTTTTTATACTGCGGACCCAAGGGGGGTGTGGGACCAATGGGTGGTTTTTGGGGTTTTTTGGGGTCCCTATGGGGTCACTTCCGGTGACCTTTGACCCCAAGAGGGGTCTCGTTGACCTCTAGCCTGGGGTCACTTCCGGTCACTTTCTAGCGATTAGGGCGCCCTCTGGGGGCTTTTTTTGGATTGTTAGGTAATTTCCTACTGTTTTTCGGTATTTTGCGCCTGTCTGTTGGCTTTCCTGCACTATTTTTTTTTTTATCTATACAGTGGGTCTGTTTGTGGCGGTTAAACCGCTATTTTGCGGGCGGGAAAGTGCTTAATTCCATATTTCCTTTGTTCTGTGGCTTTCTGGGACTTTTACAGTGTGTCTCTTACACTTTGGCACTGTTTGGTCACTCTGCTCTTAACAAATGCAAATGGCGGCGTGTTTTTGGGCTCCATGGGGGAATTTTTGCAGCTTTTCGTTCCTGGTTTCTTCTGGGGCTATTCCTGGGGCGTCTTTTGGCTAGATTTCGTTAGTTTGGGTCGAATGGAGAACTAGGGGTGTGTTTTGGGAAAGGGGGGTGGGTTTTTTAGGGCGTGGGGAGTGTTTTTTGGGGGTATTTTGGCACTTGGCATTCTGGTGTTTCTTTTGGCTTTGGGGTCACTCCAAATTTGTTTTTCGGGCCAGTTTTGGTGTTTTTGTGACTTTTTGGGGCGTTTTTTATACTGCGGACCCAAGGGGGGTGTGGGACCAATGGGTGGTTTTTGGGGTTTTTTGGGGTCCCTATGGGGTCACTTCCGGTGACCTTTGACCCCAAGAGGGGTCTCGTTGACCTCTAGCCTGGGGTCACTTCCGGTCACTTTCTAGCGATTAGGGCGCCCTCTGGGGGCTTTTTTTGGATTGTTAGGTAATTTCCTACTGTTTTTCGGTATTTTGCGCCTGTCTGTTGGCTTTCCTGCACTATTTTTTTTTTTATCTATACAGTGGGTCTGTTTGTGGCGGTTAAACCGCTATTTTGCGGGCGGGAAAGTGCTTAATTCCATATTTCCTTTGTTCTGTGGCTTTCTGGGACTTTTACAGTGTGTCTCTTACACTTTGGCACTGTTTGGTCACTCTGCTCTTAACAAATGCAAATGGCGGCGTGTTTTTGGGCTCCATGGGGGAATTTTTGCAGCTTTTCGTTCCTGGTTTCTTCTGGGGCTATTCCTGGGGCGTCTTTTGGCTAGATTTCGTTAGTTTGGGTCGAATGGAGAACTAGGGGTGTGTTTTGGGAAAGGGGGGTGGGTTTTTTAGGGCGTGGGGAGTGTTTTTTGGGGGTATTTTGGCACTTGGCATTCTGGTGTTTCTTTTGGCTTTGGGGTCACTCCAAATTTGTTTTTCGGGCCAGTTTTGGTGTTTTTGTGACTTTTTGGGGCGTTTTTTATACTGCGGACCCAAGGGGGGTGTGGGACCAATGGGTGGTTTTTGGGGTTTTTTGGGGTCCCTATGGGGTCACTTCCGGTGACCTTTGACCCCAAGAGGGGTCTCGTTGACCTCTAGCCTGGGGTCACTTCCGGTCACTTTCTAGCGATTAGGGCGCCCTCTGGGGGCTTTTTTTGGATTGTTAGGTAATTTCCTACTGTTTTTCGGTATTTTGCGCCTGTCTGTTGGCTTTCCTGCACTATTTTTTTTTTTATCTATACAGTGGGTCTGTTTGTGGCGGTTAAACCGCTATTTTGC
This sequence comes from Ryuthela nishihirai, assembly GCA_038380435.1. NCBI lineage: Eukaryota > Metazoa > Arthropoda > Arachnida > Araneae > Heptathelidae > Ryuthela > Ryuthela nishihirai. The sequence goes on along the minus strand of JAWZYU010000993.1, from coordinate 23,960 downwards.
GGGCGGGAAAGTGCTTAATTCCATATTTCCTTTGTTCTGTGGCTTTCTGGGACTTTTACAGTGTGTCTCTTACACTTTGGCACTGTTTGGTCACTCTGCTCTTAACAAATGCAAATGGCGGCGTGTTTTTGGGCTCCATGGGGGAATTTTTGCAGCTTTTCGTTCCTGGTTTCTTCTGGGGCTATTCCTGGGGCGTCTTTTGGCTAGATTTCGTTAGTTTGGGTCGAATGGAGAACTAGGGGTGTGTTTTGGGAAAGGGGGGTGGGTTTTTTAGGGCGTGGGGAGTGTTTTTTGGGGGTATTTTGGCACTTGGCATTCTGGTGTTTCTTTTGGCTTTGGGGTCACTCCAAATTTGTTTTTCGGGCCAGTTTTGGTGTTTTTGTGACTTTTTGGGGCGTTTTTTATACTGCGGACCCAAGGGGGGTGTGGGACCAATGGGTGGTTTTTGGGGTTTTTTGGGGTCCCTATGGGGTCACTTCCGGTGACCTTTGACCCCAAGAGGGGTCTCGTTGACCTCTAGCCTGGGGTCACTTCCGGTCACTTTCTAGCGATTAGGGCGCCCTCTGGGGGCTTTTTTTGGATTGTTAGGTAATTTCCTACTGTTTTTCGGTATTTTGCGCCTGTCTGTTGGCTTTCCTGCACTATTTTTTTTTTTATCTATACAGTGGGTCTGTTTGTGGCGGTTAAACCGCTATTTTGCGGGCGGGAAAGTGCTTAATTCCATATTTCCTTTGTTCTGTGGCTTTCTGGGACTTTTACAGTGTGTCTCTTACACTTTGGCACTGTTTGGTCACTCTGCTCTTAACAAATGCAAATGGCGGCGTGTTTTTGGGCTCCATGGGGGAATTTTTGCAGCTTTTCGTTCCTGGTTTCTTCTGGGGCTATTCCTGGGGCGTCTTTTGGCTAGATTTCGTTAGTTTGGGTCGAATGGAGAACTAGGGGTGTGTTTTGGGAAAGGGGGGTGGGTTTTTTAGGGCGTGGGGAGTGTTTTTTGGGGGTATTTTGGCACTTGGCATTCTGGTGTTTCTTTTGGCTTTGGGGTCACTCCAAATTTGTTTTTCGGGCCAGTTTTGGTGTTTTTGTGACTTTTTGGGGCGTTTTTTATACTGCGGACCCAAGGGGGGTGTGGGACCAATGGGTGGTTTTTGGGGTTTTTTGGGGTCCCTATGGGGTCACTTCCGGTGACCTTTGACCCCAAGAGGGGTCTCGTTGACCTCTAGCCTGGGGTCACTTCCGGTCACTTTCTAGCGATTAGGGCGCCCTCTGGGGGCTTTTTTTGGATTGTTAGGTAATTTCCTACTGTTTTTCGGTATTTTGCGCCTGTCTGTTGGCTTTCCTGCACTATTTTTTTTTTTATCTATACAGTGGGTCTGTTTGTGGCGGTTAAACCGCTATTTTGCGGGCGGGAAAGTGCTTAATTCCATATTTCCTTTGTTCTGTGGCTTTCTGGGACTTTTACAGTGTGTCTCTTACACTTTGGCACTGTTTGGTCACTCTGCTCTTAACAAATGCAAATGGCGGCGTGTTTTTGGGCTCCATGGGGGAATTTTTGCAGCTTTTCGTTCCTGGTTTCTTCTGGGGCTATTCCTGGGGCGTCTTTTGGCTAGATTTCGTTAGTTTGGGTCGAATGGAGAACTAGGGGTGTGTTTTGGGAAAGGGGGGTGGGTTTTTTAGGGCGTGGGGAGTGTTTTTTGGGGGTATTTTGGCACTTGGCATTCTGGTGTTTCTTTTGGCTTTGGGGTCACTCCAAATTTGTTTTTCGGGCCAGTTTTGGTGTTTTTGTGACTTTTTGGGGCGTTTTTTATACTGCGGACCCAAGGGGGGTGTGGGACCAATGGGTGGTTTTTGGGGTTTTTTGGGGTCCCTATGGGGTCACTTCCGGTGACCTTTGACCCCAAGAGGGGTCTCGTTGACCTCTAGCCTGGGGTCACTTCCGGTCACTTTCTAGCGATTAGGGCGCCCTCTGGGGGCTTTTTTTGGATTGTTAGGTAATTTCCTACTGTTTTTCGGTATTTTGCGCCTGTCTGTTGGCTTTCCTGCACTATTTTTTTTTTTATCTATACAGTGGGTCTGTTTGTGGCGGTTAAACCGCTATTTTGCGGGCGGGAAAGTGCTTAATTCCATATTTCCTTTGTTCTGTGGCTTTCTGGGACTTTTACAGTGTGTCTCTTACACTTTGGCACTGTTTGGTCACTCTGCTCTTAACAAATGCAAATGGCGGCGTGTTTTTGGGCTCCATGGGGGAATTTTTGCAGCTTTTCGTTCCTGGTTTCTTCTGGGGCTATTCCTGGGGCGTCTTTTGGCTAGATTTCGTTAGTTTGGGTCGAATGGAGAACTAGGGGTGTGTTTTGGGAAAGGGGGGTGGGTTTTTTAGGGCGTGGGGAGTGTTTTTTGGGGGTATTTTGGCACTTGGCATTCTGGTGTTTCTTTTGGCTTTGGGGTCACTCCAAATTTGTTTTTCGGGCCAGTTTTGGTGTTTTTGTGACTTTTTGGGGCGTTTTTTATACTGCGGACCCAAGGGGGGTGTGGGACCAATGGGTGGTTTTTGGGGTTTTTTGGGGTCCCTATGGGGTCACTTCCGGTGACCTTTGACCCCAAGAGGGGTCTCGTTGACCTCTAGCCTGGGGTCACTTCCGGTCACTTTCTAGCGATTAGGGCGCCCTCTGGGGGCTTTTTTTGGATTGTTAGGTAATTTCCTACTGTTTTTCGGTATTTTGCGCCTGTCTGTTGGCTTTCCTGCACTATTTTTTTTTTTATCTATACAGTGGGTCTGTTTGTGGCGGTTAAACCGCTATTTTGCGGGCGGGAAAGTGCTTAATTCCATATTTCCTTTGTTCTGTGGCTTTCTGGGACTTTTACAGTGTGTCTCTTACACTTTGGCACTGTTTGGTCACTCTGCTCTTAACAAATGCAAATGGCGGCGTGTTTTTGGGCTCCATGGGGGAATTTTTGCAGCTTTTCGTTCCTGGTTTCTTCTGGGGCTATTCCTGGGGCGTCTTTTGGCTAGATTTCGTTAGTTTGGGTCGAATGGAGAACTAGGGGTGTGTTTTGGGAAAGGGGGGTGGGTTTTTTAGGGCGTGGGGAGTGTTTTTTGGGGGTATTTTGGCACTTGGCATTCTGGTGTTTCTTTTGGCTTTGGGGTCACTCCAAATTTGTTTTTCGGGCCAGTTTTGGTGTTTTTGTGACTTTTTGGGGCGTTTTTTATACTGCGGACCCAAGGGGGGTGTGGGACCAATGGGTGGTTTTTGGGGTTTTTTGGGGTCCCTATGGGGTCACTTCCGGTGACCTTTGACCCCAAGAGGGGTCTCGTTGACCTCTAGCCTGGGGTCACTTCCGGTCACTTTCTAGCGATTAGGGCGCCCTCTGGGGGCTTTTTTTGGATTGTTAGGTAATTTCCTACTGTTTTTCGGTATTTTGCGCCTGTCTGTTGGCTTTCCTGCACTATTTTTTTTTTTATCTATACAGTGGGTCTGTTTGTGGCGGTTAAACCGCTATTTTGCGGGCGGGAAAGTGCTTAATTCCATATTTCCTTTGTTCTGTGGCTTTCTGGGACTTTTACAGTGTGTCTCTTACACTTTGGCACTGTTTGGTCACTCTGCTCTTAACAAATGCAAATGGCGGCGTGTTTTTGGGCTCCATGGGGGAATTTTTGCAGCTTTTCGTTCCTGGTTTCTTCTGGGGCTATTCCTGGGGCGTCTTTTGGCTAGATTTCGTTAGTTTGGGTCGAATGGAGAACTAGGGGTGTGTTTTGGGAAAGGGGGGTGGGTTTTTTAGGGCGTGGGGAGTGTTTTTTGGGGGTATTTTGGCACTTGGCATTCTGGTGTTTCTTTTGGCTTTGGGGTCACTCCAAATTTGTTTTTCGGGCCAGTTTTGGTGTTTTTGTGACTTTTTGGGGCGTTTTTTATACTGCGGACCCAAGGGGGGTGTGGGACCAATGGGTGGTTTTTGGGGTTTTTTGGGGTCCCTATGGGGTCACTTCCGGTGACCTTTGACCCCAAGAGGGGTCTCGTTGACCTCTAGCCTGGGGTCACTTCCGGTCACTTTCTAGCGATTAGGGCGCCCTCTGGGGGCTTTTTTTGGATTGTTAGGTAATTTCCTACTGTTTTTCGGTATTTTGCGCCTGTCTGTTGGCTTTCCTGCACTATTTTTTTTTTTATCTATACAGTGGGTCTGTTTGTGGCGGTTAAACCGCTATTTTGCGGGCGGGAAAGTGCTTAATTCCATATTTCCTTTGTTCTGTGGCTTTCTGGGACTTTTACAGTGTGTCTCTTACACTTTGGCACTGTTTGGTCACTCTGCTCTTAACAAATGCAAATGGCGGCGTGTTTTTGGGCTCCATGGGGGAATTTTTGCAGCTTTTCGTTCCTGGTTTCTTCTGGGGCTATTCCTGGGGCGTCTTTTGGCTAGATTTCGTTAGTTTGGGTCGAATGGAGAACTAGGGGTGTGTTTTGGGAAAGGGGGGTGGGTTTTTTAGGGCGTGGGGAGTGTTTTTTGGGGGTATTTTGGCACTTGGCATTCTGGTGTTTCTTTTGGCTTTGGGGTCACTCCAAATTTGTTTTTCGGGCCAGTTTTGGTGTTTTTGTGACTTTTTGGGGCGTTTTTTATACTGCGGACCCAAGGGGGGTGTGGGACCAATGGGTGGTTTTTGGGGTTTTTTGGGGTCCCTATGGGGTCACTTCCGGTGACCTTTGACCCCAAGAGGGGTCTCGTTGACCTCTAGCCTGGGGTCACTTCCGGTCACTTTCTAGCGATTAGGGCGCCCTCTGGGGGCTTTTTTTGGATTGTTAGGTAATTTCCTACTGTTTTTCGGTATTTTGCGCCTGTCTGTTGGCTTTCCTGCACTATTTTTTTTTTTATCTATACAGTGGGTCTGTTTGTGGCGGTTAAACCGCTATTTTGCGGGCGGGAAAGTGCTTAATTCCATATTTCCTTTGTTCTGTGGCTTTCTGGGACTTTTACAGTGTGTCTCTTACACTTTGGCACTGTTTGGTCACTCTGCTCTTAACAAATGCAAATGGCGGCGTGTTTTTGGGCTCCATGGGGGAATTTTTGCAGCTTTTCGTTCCTGGTTTCTTCTGGGGCTATTCCTGGGGCGTCTTTTGGCTAGATTTCGTTAGTTTGGGTCGAATGGAGAACTAGGGGTGTGTTTTGGGAAAGGGGGGTGGGTTTTTTAGGGCGTGGGGAGTGTTTTTTGGGGGTATTTTGGCACTTGGCATTCTGGTGTTTCTTTTGGCTTTGGGGTCACTCCAAATTTGTTTTTCGGGCCAGTTTTGGTGTTTTTGTGACTTTTTGGGGCGTTTTTTATACTGCGGACCCAAGGGGGGTGTGGGACCAATGGGTGGTTTTTGGGGTTTTTTGGGGTCCCTATGGGGTCACTTCCGGTGACCTTTGACCCCAAGAGGGGTCTCGTTGACCTCTAGCCTGGGGTCACTTCCGGTCACTTTCTAGCGATTAGGGCGCCCTCTGGGGGCTTTTTTTGGATTGTTAGGTAATTTCCTACTGTTTTTCGGTATTTTGCGCCTGTCTGTTGGCTTTCCTGCACTATTTTTTTTTTTATCTATACAGTGGGTCTGTTTGTGGCGGTTAAACCGCTATTTTGCGGGCGGGAAAGTGCTTAATTCCATATTTCCTTTGTTCTGTGGCTTTCTGGGACTTTTACAGTGTGTCTCTTACACTTTGGCACTGTTTGGTCACTCTGCTCTTAACAAATGCAAATGGCGGCGTGTTTTTGGGCTCCATGGGGGAATTTTTGCAGCTTTTCGTTCCTGGTTTCTTCTGGGGCTATTCCTGGGGCGTCTTTTGGCTAGATTTCGTTAGTTTGGGTCGAATGGAGAACTAGGGGTGTGTTTTGGGAAAGGGGGGTGGGTTTTTTAGGGCGTGGGGAGTGTTTTTTGGGGGTATTTTGGCACTTGGCATTCTGGTGTTTCTTTTGGCTTTGGGGTCACTCCAAATTTGTTTTTCGGGCCAGTTTTGGTGTTTTTGTGACTTTTTGGGGCGTTTTTTATACTGCGGACCCAAGGGGGGTGTGGGACCAATGGGTGGTTTTTGGGGTTTTTTGGGGTCCCTATGGGGTCACTTCCGGTGACCTTTGACCCCAAGAGGGGTCTCGTTGACCTCTAGCCTGGGGTCACTTCCGGTCACTTTCTAGCGATTAGGGCGCCCTCTGGGGGCTTTTTTTGGATTGTTAGGTAATTTCCTACTGTTTTTCGGTATTTTGCGCCTGTCTGTTGGCTTTCCTGCACTATTTTTTTTTTTATCTATACAGTGGGTCTGTTTGTGGCGGTTAAACCGCTATTTTGCGGGCGGGAAAGTGCTTAATTCCATATTTCCTTTGTTCTGTGGCTTTCTGGGACTTTTACAGTGTGTCTCTTACACTTTGGCACTGTTTGGTCACTCTGCTCTTAACAAATGCAAATGGCGGCGTGTTTTTGGGCTCCATGGGGGAATTTTTGCAGCTTTTCGTTCCTGGTTTCTTCTGGGGCTATTCCTGGGGCGTCTTTTGGCTAGATTTCGTTAGTTTGGGTCGAATGGAGAACTAGGGGTGTGTTTTGGGAAAGGGGGGTGGGTTTTTTAGGGCGTGGGGAGTGTTTTTTGGGGGTATTTTGGCACTTGGCATTCTGGTGTTTCTTTTGGCTTTGGGGTCACTCCAAATTTGTTTTTCGGGCCAGTTTTGGTGTTTTTGTGACTTTTTGGGGCGTTTTTTATACTGCGGACCCAAGGGGGGTGTGGGACCAATGGGTGGTTTTTGGGGTTTTTTGGGGTCCCTATGGGGTCACTTCCGGTGACCTTTGACCCCAAGAGGGGTCTCGTTGACCTCTAGCCTGGGGTCACTTCCGGTCACTTTCTAGCGATTAGGGCGCCCTCTGGGGGCTTTTTTTGGATTGTTAGGTAATTTCCTACTGTTTTTCGGTATTTTGCGCCTGTCTGTTGGCTTTCCTGCACTATTTTTTTTTTTATCTATACAGTGGGTCTGTTTGTGGCGGTTAAACCGCTATTTTGCGGGCGGGAAAGTGCTTAATTCCATATTTCCTTTGTTCTGTGGCTTTCTGGGACTTTTACAGTGTGTCTCTTACACTTTGGCACTGTTTGGTCACTCTGCTCTTAACAAATGCAAATGGCGGCGTGTTTTTGGGCTCCATGGGGGAATTTTTGCAGCTTTTCGTTCCTGGTTTCTTCTGGGGCTATTCCTGGGGCGTCTTTTGGCTAGATTTCGTTAGTTTGGGTCGAATGGAGAACTAGGGGTGTGTTTTGGGAAAGGGGGGTGGGTTTTTTAGGGCGTGGGGAGTGTTTTTTGGGGGTATTTTGGCACTTGGCATTCTGGTGTTTCTTTTGGCTTTGGGGTCACTCCAAATTTGTTTTTCGGGCCAGTTTTGGTGTTTTTGTGACTTTTTGGGGCGTTTTTTATACTGCGGACCCAAGGGGGGTGTGGGACCAATGGGTGGTTTTTGGGGTTTTTTGGGGTCCCTATGGGGTCACTTCCGGTGACCTTTGACCCCAAGAGGGGTCTCGTTGACCTCTAGCCTGGGGTCACTTCCGGTCACTTTCTAGCGATTAGGGCGCCCTCTGGGGGCTTTTTTTGGATTGTTAGGTAATTTCCTACTGTTTTTCGGTATTTTGCGCCTGTCTGTTGGCTTTCCTGCACTATTTTTTTTTTTATCTATACAGTGGGTCTGTTTGTGGCGGTTAAACCGCTATTTTGCGGGCGGGAAAGTGCTTAATTCCATATTTCCTTTGTTCTGTGGCTTTCTGGGACTTTTACAGTGTGTCTCTTACACTTTGGCACTGTTTGGTCACTCTGCTCTTAACAAATGCAAATGGCGGCGTGTTTTTGGGCTCCATGGGGGAATTTTTGCAGCTTTTCGTTCCTGGTTTCTTCTGGGGCTATTCCTGGGGCGTCTTTTGGCTAGATTTCGTTAGTTTGGGTCGAATGGAGAACTAGGGGTGTGTTTTGGGAAAGGGGGGTGGGTTTTTTAGGGCGTGGGGAGTGTTTTTTGGGGGTATTTTGGCACTTGGCATTCTGGTGTTTCTTTTGGCTTTGGGGTCACTCCAAATTTGTTTTTCGGGCCAGTTTTGGTGTTTTTGTGACTTTTTGGGGCGTTTTTTATACTGCGGACCCAAGGGGGGTGTGGGACCAATGGGTGGTTTTTGGGGTTTTTTGGGGTCCCTATGGGGTCACTTCCGGTGACCTTTGACCCCAAGAGGGGTCTCGTTGACCTCTAGCCTGGGGTCACTTCCGGTCACTTTCTAGCGATTAGGGCGCCCTCTGGGGGCTTTTTTTGGATTGTTAGGTAATTTCCTACTGTTTTTCGGTATTTTGCGCCTGTCTGTTGGCTTTCCTGCACTATTTTTTTTTTTATCTATACAGTGGGTCTGTTTGTGGCGGTTAAACCGCTATTTTGCGGGCGGGAAAGTGCTTAATTCCATATTTCCTTTGTTCTGTGGCTTTCTGGGACTTTTACAGTGTGTCTCTTACACTTTGGCACTGTTTGGTCACTCTGCTCTTAACAAATGCAAATGGCGGCGTGTTTTTGGGCTCCATGGGGGAATTTTTGCAGCTTTTCGTTCCTGGTTTCTTCTGGGGCTATTCCTGGGGCGTCTTTTGGCTAGATTTCGTTAGTTTGGGTCGAATGGAGAACTAGGGGTGTGTTTTGGGAAAGGGGGGTGGGTTTTTTAGGGCGTGGGGAGTGTTTTTTGGGGGTATTTTGGCACTTGGCATTCTGGTGTTTCTTTTGGCTTTGGGGTCACTCCAAATTTGTTTTTCGGGCCAGTTTTGGTGTTTTTGTGACTTTTTGGGGCGTTTTTTATACTGCGGACCCAAGGGGGGTGTGGGACCAATGGGTGGTTTTTGGGGTTTTTTGGGGTCCCTATGGGGTCACTTCCGGTGACCTTTGACCCCAAGAGGGGTCTCGTTGACCTCTAGCCTGGGGTCACTTCCGGTCACTTTCTAGCGATTAGGGCGCCCTCTGGGGGCTTTTTTTGGATTGTTAGGTAATTTCCTACTGTTTTTCGGTATTTTGCGCCTGTCTGTTGGCTTTCCTGCACTATTTTTTTTTTTATCTATACAGTGGGTCTGTTTGTGGCGGTTAAACCGCTATTTTGCGGGCGGGAAAGTGCTTAATTCCATATTTCCTTTGTTCTGTGGCTTTCTGGGACTTTTACAGTGTGTCTCTTACACTTTGGCACTGTTTGGTCACTCTGCTCTTAACAAATGCAAATGGCGGCGTGTTTTTGGGCTCCATGGGGGAATTTTTGCAGCTTTTCGTTCCTGGTTTCTTCTGGGGCTATTCCTGGGGCGTCTTTTGGCTAGATTTCGTTAGTTTGGGTCGAATGGAGAACTAGGGGTGTGTTTTGGGAAAGGGGGGTGGGTTTTTTAGGGCGTGGGGAGTGTTTTTTGGGGGTATTTTGGCACTTGGCATTCTGGTGTTTCTTTTGGCTTTGGGGTCACTCCAAATTTGTTTTTCGGGCCAGTTTTGGTGTTTTTGTGACTTTTTGGGGCGTTTTTTATACTGCGGACCCAAGGGGGGTGTGGGACCAATGGGTGGTTTTTGGGGTTTTTTGGGGTCCCTATGGGGTCACTTCCGGTGACCTTTGACCCCAAGAGGGGTCTCGTTGACCTCTAGCCTGGGGTCACTTCCGGTCACTTTCTAGCGATTAGGGCGCCCTCTGGGGGCTTTTTTTGGATTGTTAGGTAATTTCCTACTGTTTTTCGGTATTTTGCGCCTGTCTGTTGGCTTTCCTGCACTATTTTTTTTTTTATCTATACAGTGGGTCTGTTTGTGGCGGTTAAACCGCTATTTTGCGGGCGGGAAAGTGCTTAATTCCATATTTCCTTTGTTCTGTGGCTTTCTGGGACTTTTACAGTGTGTCTCTTACACTTTGGCACTGTTTGGTCACTCTGCTCTTAACAAATGCAAATGGCGGCGTGTTTTTGGGCTCCATGGGGGAATTTTTGCAGCTTTTCGTTCCTGGTTTCTTCTGGGGCTATTCCTGGGGCGTCTTTTGGCTAGATTTCGTTAGTTTGGGTCGAATGGAGAACTAGGGGTGTGTTTTGGGAAAGGGGGGTGGGTTTTTTAGGGCGTGGGGAGTGTTTTTTGGGGGTATTTTGGCACTTGGCATTCTGGTGTTTCTTTTGGCTTTGGGGTCACTCCAAATTTGTTTTTCGGGCCAGTTTTGGTGTTTTTGTGACTTTTTGGGGCGTTTTTTATACTGCGGACCCAAGGGGGGTGTGGGACCAATGGGTGGTTTTTGGGGTTTTTTGGGGTCCCTATGGGGTCACTTCCGGTGACCTTTGACCCCAAGAGGGGTCTCGTTGACCTCTAGCCTGGGGTCACTTCCGGTCACTTTCTAGCGATTAGGGCGCCCTCTGGGGGCTTTTTTTGGATTGTTAGGTAATTTCCTACTGTTTTTCGGTATTTTGCGCCTGTCTGTTGGCTTTCCTGCACTATTTTTTTTTTTATCTATACAGTGGGTCTGTTTGTGGCGGTTAAACCGCTATTTTGCGGGCGGGAAAGTGCTTAATTCCATATTTCCTTTGTTCTGTGGCTTTCTGGGACTTTTACAGTGTGTCTCTTACACTTTGGCACTGTTTGGTCACTCTGCTCTTAACAAATGCAAATGGCGGCGTGTTTTTGGGCTCCATGGGGGAATTTTTGCAGCTTTTCGTTCCTGGTTTCTTCTGGGGCTATTCCTGGGGCGTCTTTTGGCTAGATTTCGTTAGTTTGGGTCGAATGGAGAACTAGGGGTGTGTTTTGGGAAAGGGGGGTGGGTTTTTTAGGGCGTGGGGAGTGTTTTTTGGGGGTATTTTGGCACTTGGCATTCTGGTGTTTCTTTTGGCTTTGGGGTCACTCCAAATTTGTTTTTCGGGCCAGTTTTGGTGTTTTTGTGACTTTTTGGGGCGTTTTTTATACTGCGGACCCAAGGGGGGTGTGGGACCAATGGGTGGTTTTTGGGGTTTTTTGGGGTCCCTATGGGGTCACTTCCGGTGACCTTTGACCCCAAGAGGGGTCTCGTTGACCTCTAGCCTGGGGTCACTTCCGGTCACTTTCTAGCGATTAGGGCGCCCTCTGGGGGCTTTTTTTGGATTGTTAGGTAATTTCCTACTGTTTTTCGGTATTTTGCGCCTGTCTGTTGGCTTTCCTGCACTATTTTTTTTTTTATCTATACAGTGGGTCTGTTTGTGGCGGTTAAACCGCTATTTTGCGGGCGGGAAAGTGCTTAATTCCATATTTCCTTTGTTCTGTGGCTTTCTGGGACTTTTACAGTGTGTCTCTTACACTTTGGCACTGTTTGGTCACTCTGCTCTTAACAAATGCAAATGGCGGCGTGTTTTTGGGCTCCATGGGGGAATTTTTGCAGCTTTTCGTTCCTGGTTTCTTCTGGGGCTATTCCTGGGGCGTCTTTTGGCTAGATTTCGTTAGTTTGGGTCGAATGGAGAACTAGGGGTGTGTTTTGGGAAAGGGGGGTGGGTTTTTTAGGGCGTGGGGAGTGTTTTTTGGGGGTATTTTGGCACTTGGCATTCTGGTGTTTCTTTTGGCTTTGGGGTCACTCCAAATTTGTTTTTCGGGCCAGTTTTGGTGTTTTTGTGACTTTTTGGGGCGTTTTTTATACTGCGGACCCAAGGGGGGTGTGGGACCAATGGGTGGTTTTTGGGGTTTTTTGGGGTCCCTATGGGGTCACTTCCGGTGACCTTTGACCCCAAGAGGGGTCTCGTTGACCTCTAGCCTGGGGTCACTTCCGGTCACTTTCTAGCGATTAGGGCGCCCTCTGGGGGCTTTTTTTGGATTGTTAGGTAATTTCCTACTGTTTTTCGGTATTTTGCGCCTGTCTGTTGGCTTTCCTGCACTATTTTTTTTTTTATCTATACAGTGGGTCTGTTTGTGGCGGTTAAACCGCTATTTTGCGGGCGGGAAAGTGCTTAATTCCATATTTCCTTTGTTCTGTGGCTTTCTGGGACTTTTACAGTGTGTCTCTTACACTTTGGCACTGTTTGGTCACTCTGCTCTTAACAAATGCAAATGGCGGCGTGTTTTTGGGCTCCATGGGGGAATTTTTGCAGCTTTTCGTTCCTGGTTTCTTCTGGGGCTATTCCTGGGGCGTCTTTTGGCTAGATTTCGTTAGTTTGGGTCGAATGGAGAACTAGGGGTGTGTTTTGGGAAAGGGGGGTGGGTTTTTTAGGGCGTGGGGAGTGTTTTTTGGGGGTATTTTGGCACTTGGCATTCTGGTGTTTCTTTTGGCTTTGGGGTCACTCCAAATTTGTTTTTCGGGCCAGTTTTGGTGTTTTTGTGACTTTTTGGGGCGTTTTTTATACTGCGGACCCAAGGGGGGTGTGGGACCAATGGGTGGTTTTTGGGGTTTTTTGGGGTCCCTATGGGGTCACTTCCGGTGACCTTTGACCCCAAGAGGGGTCTCGTTGACCTCTAGCCTGGGGTCACTTCCGGTCACTTTCTAGCGATTAGGGCGCCCTCTGGGGGCTTTTTTTGGATTGTTAGGTAATTTCCTACTGTTTTTCGGTATTTTGCGCCTGTCTGTTGGCTTTCCTGCACTATTTTTTTTTTTATCTATACAGTGGGTCTGTTTGTGGCGGTTAAACCGCTATTTTGCGGGCGGGAAAGTGCTTAATTCCATATTTCCTTTGTTCTGTGGCTTTCTGGGACTTTTACAGTGTGTCTCTTACACTTTGGCACTGTTTGGTCACTCTGCTCTTAACAAATGCAAATGGCGGCGTGTTTTTGGGCTCCATGGGGGAATTTTTGCAGCTTTTCGTTCCTGGTTTCTTCTGGGGCTATTCCTGGGGCGTCTTTTGGCTAGATTTCGTTAGTTTGGGTCGAATGGAGAACTAGGGGTGTGTTTTGGGAAAGGGGGGTGGGTTTTTTAGGGCGTGGGGAGTGTTTTTTGGGGGTATTTTGGCACTTGGCATTCTGGTGTTTCTTTTGGCTTTGGGGTCACTCCAAATTTGTTTTTCGGGCCAGTTTTGGTGTTTTTGTGACTTTTTGGGGCGTTTTTTATACTGCGGACCCAAGGGGGGTGTGGGACCAATGGGTGGTTTTTGGGGTTTTTTGGGGTCCCTATGGGGTCACTTCCGGTGACCTTTGACCCCAAGAGGGGTCTCGTTGACCTCTAGCCTGGGGTCACTTCCGGTCACTTTCTAGCGATTAGGGCGCCCTCTGGGGGCTTTTTTTGGATTGTTAGGTAATTTCCTACTGTTTTTCGGTATTTTGCGCCTGTCTGTTGGCTTTCCTGCACTATTTTTTTTTTTATCTATACAGTGGGTCTGTTTGTGGCGGTTAAACCGCTATTTTGCGGGCGGGAAAGTGCTTAATTCCATATTTCCTTTGTTCTGTGGCTTTCTGGGACTTTTACAGTGTGTCTCTTACACTTTGGCACTGTTTGGTCACTCTGCTCTTAACAAATGCAAATGGCGGCGTGTTTTTGGGCTCCATGGGGGAATTTTTGCAGCTTTTCGTTCCTGGTTTCTTCTGGGGCTATTCCTGGGGCGTCTTTTGGCTAGATTTCGTTAGTTTGGGTCGAATGGAGAACTAGGGGTGTGTTTTGGGAAAGGGGGGTGGGTTTTTTAGGGCGTGGGGAGTGTTTTTTGGGGGTATTTTGGCACTTGGCATTCTGGTGTTTCTTTTGGCTTTGGGGTCACTCCAAATTTGTTTTTCGGGCCAGTTTTGGTGTTTTTGTGACTTTTTGGGGCGTTTTTTATACTGCGGACCCAAGGGGGGTGTGGGACCAATGGGTGGTTTTTGGGGTTTTTTGGGGTCCCTATGGGGTCACTTCCGGTGACCTTTGACCCCAAGAGGGGTCTCGTTGACCTCTAGCCTGGGGTCACTTCCGGTCACTTTCTAGCGATTAGGGCGCCCTCTGGGGGCTTTTTTTGGATTGTTAGGTAATTTCCTACTGTTTTTCGGTATTTTGCGCCTGTCTGTTGGCTTTCCTGCACTATTTTTTTTTTTATCTATACAGTGGGTCTGTTTGTGGCGGTTAAACCGCTATTTTGCGGGCGGGAAAGTGCTTAATTCCATATTTCCTTTGTTCTGTGGCTTTCTGGGACTTTTACAGTGTGTCTCTTACACTTTGGCACTGTTTGGTCACTCTGCTCTTAACAAATGCAAATGGCGGCGTGTTTTTGGGCTCCATGGGGGAATTTTTGCAGCTTTTCGTTCCTGGTTTCTTCTGGGGCTATTCCTGGGGCGTCTTTTGGCTAGATTTCGTTAGTTTGGGTCGAATGGAGAACTAGGGGTGTGTTTTGGGAAAGGGGGGTGGGTTTTTTAGGGCGTGGGGAGTGTTTTTTGGGGGTATTTTGGCACTTGGCATTCTGGTGTTTCTTTTGGCTTTGGGGTCACTCCAAATTTGTTTTTCGGGCCAGTTTTGGTGTTTTTGTGACTTTTTGGGGCGTTTTTTATACTGCGGACCCAAGGGGGGTGTGGGACCAATGGGTGGTTTTTGGGGTTTTTTGGGGTCCCTATGGGGTCACTTCCGGTGACCTTTGACCCCAAGAGGGGTCTCGTTGACCTCTAGCCTGGGGTCACTTCCGGTCACTTTCTAGCGATTAGGGCGCCCTCTGGGGGCTTTTTTTGGATTGTTAGGTAATTTCCTACTGTTTTTCGGTATTTTGCGCCTGTCTGTTGGCTTTCCTGCACTATTTTTTTTTTTATCTATACAGTGGGTCTGTTTGTGGCGGTTAAACCGCTATTTTGCGGGCGGGAAAGTGCTTAATTCCATATTTCCTTTGTTCTGTGGCTTTCTGGGACTTTTACAGTGTGTCTCTTACACTTTGGCACTGTTTGGTCACTCTGCTCTTAACAAATGCAAATGGCGGCGTGTTTTTGGGCTCCATGGGGGAATTTTTGCAGCTTTTCGTTCCTGGTTTCTTCTGGGGCTATTCCTGGGGCGTCTTTTGGCTAGATTTCGTTAGTTTGGGTCGAATGGAGAACTAGGGGTGTGTTTTGGGAAAGGGGGGTGGGTTTTTTAGGGCGTGGGGAGTGTTTTTTGGGGGTATTTTGGCACTTGGCATTCTGGTGTTTCTTTTGGCTTTGGGGTCACTCCAAATTTGTTTTTCGGGCCAGTTTTGGTGTTTTTGTGACTTTTTGGGGCGTTTTTTATACTGCGGACCCAAGGGGGGTGTGGGACCAATGGGTGGTTTTTGGGGTTTTTTGGGGTCCCTATGGGGTCACTTCCGGTGACCTTTGACCCCAAGAGGGGTCTCGTTGACCTCTAGCCTGGGGTCACTTCCGGTCACTTTCTAGCGATTAGGGCGCCCTCTGGGGGCTTTTTTTGGATTGTTAGGTAATTTCCTACTGTTTTTCGGTATTTTGCGCCTGTCTGTTGGCTTTCCTGCACTATTTTTTTTTTTATCTATACAGTGGGTCTGTTTGTGGCGGTTAAACCGCTATTTTGCGGGCGGGAAAGTGCTTAATTCCATATTTCCTTTGTTCTGTGGCTTTCTGGGACTTTTACAGTGTGTCTCTTACACTTTGGCACTGTTTGGTCACTCTGCTCTTAACAAATGCAAATGGCGGCGTGTTTTTGGGCTCCATGGGGGAATTTTTGCAGCTTTTCGTTCCTGGTTTCTTCTGGGGCTATTCCTGGGGCGTCTTTTGGCTAGATTTCGTTAGTTTGGGTCGAATGGAGAACTAGGGGTGTGTTTTGGGAAAGGGGGGTGGGTTTTTTAGGGCGTGGGGAGTGTTTTTTGGGGGTATTTTGGCACTTGGCATTCTGGTGTTTCTTTTGGCTTTGGGGTCACTCCAAATTTGTTTTTCGGGCCAGTTTTGGTGTTTTTGTGACTTTTTGGGGCGTTTTTTATACTGCGGACCCAAGGGGGGTGTGGGACCAATGGGTGGTTTTTGGGGTTTTTTGGGGTCCCTATGGGGTCACTTCCGGTGACCTTTGACCCCAAGAGGGGTCTCGTTGACCTCTAGCCTGGGGTCACTTCCGGTCACTTTCTAGCGATTAGGGCGCCCTCTGGGGGCTTTTTTTGGATTGTTAGGTAATTTCCTACTGTTTTTCGGTATTTTGCGCCTGTCTGTTGGCTTTCCTGCACTATTTTTTTTTTTATCTATACAGTGGGTCTGTTTGTGGCGGTTAAACCGCTATTTTGCGGGCGGGAAAGTGCTTAATTCCATATTTCCTTTGTTCTGTGGCTTTCTGGGACTTTTACAGTGTGTCTCTTACACTTTGGCACTGTTTGGTCACTCTGCTCTTAACAAATGCAAATGGCGGCGTGTTTTTGGGCTCCATGGGGGAATTTTTGCAGCTTTTCGTTCCTGGTTTCTTCTGGGGCTATTCCTGGGGCGTCTTTTGGCTAGATTTCGTTAGTTTGGGTCGAATGGAGAACTAGGGGTGTGTTTTGGGAAAGGGGGGTGGGTTTTTTAGGGCGTGGGGAGTGTTTTTTGGGGGTATTTTGGCACTTGGCATTCTGGTGTTTCTTTTGGCTTTGGGGTCACTCCAAATTTGTTTTTCGGGCCAGTTTTGGTGTTTTTGTGACTTTTTGGGGCGTTTTTTATACTGCGGACCCAAGGGGGGTGTGGGACCAATGGGTGGTTTTTGGGGTTTTTTGGGGTCCCTATGGGGTCACTTCCGGTGACCTTTGACCCCAAGAGGGGTCTCGTTGACCTCTAGCCTGGGGTCACTTCCGGTCACTTTCTAGCGATTAGGGCGCCCTCTGGGGGCTTTTTTTGGATTGTTAGGTAATTTCCTACTGTTTTTCGGTATTTTGCGCCTGTCTGTTGGCTTTCCTGCACTATTTTTTTTTTTATCTATACAGTGGGTCTGTTTGTGGCGGTTAAACCGCTATTTTGCGGGCGGGAAAGTGCTTAATTCCATATTTCCTTTGTTCTGTGGCTTTCTGGGACTTTTACAGTGTGTCTCTTACACTTTGGCACTGTTTGGTCACTCTGCTCTTAACAAATGCAAATGGCGGCGTGTTTTTGGGCTCCATGGGGGAATTTTTGCAGCTTTTCGTTCCTGGTTTCTTCTGGGGCTATTCCTGGGGCGTCTTTTGGCTAGATTTCGTTAGTTTGGGTCGAATGGAGAACTAGGGGTGTGTTTTGGGAAAGGGGGGTGGGTTTTTTAGGGCGTGGGGAGTGTTTTTTGGGGGTATTTTGGCACTTGGCATTCTGGTGTTTCTTTTGGCTTTGGGGTCACTCCAAATTTGTTTTTCGGGCCAGTTTTGGTGTTTTTGTGACTTTTTGGGGCGTTTTTTATACTGCGGACCCAAGGGGGGTGTGGGACCAATGGGTGGTTTTTGGGGTTTTTTGGGGTCCCTATGGGGTCACTTCCGGTGACCTTTGACCCCAAGAGGGGTCTCGTTGACCTCTAGCCTGGGGTCACTTCCGGTCACTTTCTAGCGATTAGGGCGCCCTCTGGGGGCTTTTTTTGGATTGTTAGGTAATTTCCTACTGTTTTTCGGTATTTTGCGCCTGTCTGTTGGCTTTCCTGCACTATTTTTTTTTTTATCTATACAGTGGGTCTGTTTGTGGCGGTTAAACCGCTATTTTGCGGGCGGGAAAGTGCTTAATTCCATATTTCCTTTGTTCTGTGGCTTTCTGGGACTTTTACAGTGTGTCTCTTACACTTTGGCACTGTTTGGTCACTCTGCTCTTAACAAATGCAAATGGCGGCGTGTTTTTGGGCTCCATGGGGGAATTTTTGCAGCTTTTCGTTCCTGGTTTCTTCTGGGGCTATTCCTGGGGCGTCTTTTGGCTAGATTTCGTTAGTTTGGGTCGAATGGAGAACTAGGGGTGTGTTTTGGGAAAGGGGGGTGGGTTTTTTAGGGCGTGGGGAGTGTTTTTTGGGGGTATTTTGGCACTTGGCATTCTGGTGTTTCTTTTGGCTTTGGGGTCACTCCAAATTTGTTTTTCGGGCCAGTTTTGGTGTTTTTGTGACTTTTTGGGGCGTTTTTTATACTGCGGACCCAAGGGGGGTGTGGGACCAATGGGTGGTTTTTGGGGTTTTTTGGGGTCCCTATGGGGTCACTTCCGGTGACCTTTGACCCCAAGAGGGGTCTCGTTGACCTCTAGCCTGGGGTCACTTCCGGTCACTTTCTAGCGATTAGGGCGCCCTCTGGGGGCTTTTTTTGGATTGTTAGGTAATTTCCTACTGTTTTTCGGTATTTTGCGCCTGTCTGTTGGCTTTCCTGCACTATTTTTTTTTTTATCTATACAGTGGGTCTGTTTGTGGCGGTTAAACCGCTATTTTGCGGGCGGGAAAGTGCTTAATTCCATATTTCCTTTGTTCTGTGGCTTTCTGGGACTTTTACAGTGTGTCTCTTACACTTTGGCACTGTTTGGTCACTCTGCTCTTAACAAATGCAAATGGCGGCGTGTTTTTGGGCTCCATGGGGGAATTTTTGCAGCTTTTCGTTCCTGGTTTCTTCTGGGGCTATTCCTGGGGCGTCTTTTGGCTAGATTTCGTTAGTTTGGGTCGAATGGAGAACTAGGGGTGTGTTTTGGGAAAGGGGGGTGGGTTTTTTAGGGCGTGGGGAGTGTTTTTTGGGGGTATTTTGGCACTTGGCATTCTGGTGTTTCTTTTGGCTTTGGGGTCACTCCAAATTTGTTTTTCGGGCCAGTTTTGGTGTTTTTGTGACTTTTTGGGGCGTTTTTTATACTGCGGACCCAAGGGGGGTGTGGGACCAATGGGTGGTTTTTGGGGTTTTTTGGGGTCCCTATGGGGTCACTTCCGGTGACCTTTGACCCCAAGAGGGGTCTCGTTGACCTCTAGCCTGGGGTCACTTCCGGTCACTTTCTAGCGATTAGGGCGCCCTCTGGGGGCTTTTTTTGGATTGTTAGGTAATTTCCTACTGTTTTTCGGTATTTTGCGCCTGTCTGTTGGCTTTCCTGCACTATTTTTTTTTTTATCTATACAGTGGGTCTGTTTGTGGCGGTTAAACCGCTATTTTGCGGGCGGGAAAGTGCTTAATTCCATATTTCCTTTGTTCTGTGGCTTTCTGGGACTTTTACAGTGTGTCTCTTACACTTTGGCACTGTTTGGTCACTCTGCTCTTAACAAATGCAAATGGCGGCGTGTTTTTGGGCTCCATGGGGGAATTTTTGCAGCTTTTCGTTCCTGGTTTCTTCTGGGGCTATTCCTGGGGCGTCTTTTGGCTAGATTTCGTTAGTTTGGGTCGAATGGAGAACTAGGGGTGTGTTTTGGGAAAGGGGGGTGGGTTTTTTAGGGCGTGGGGAGTGTTTTTTGGGGGTATTTTGGCACTTGGCATTCTGGTGTTTCTTTTGGCTTTGGGGTCACTCCAAATTTGTTTTTCGGGCCAGTTTTGGTGTTTTTGTGACTTTTTGGGGCGTTTTTTATACTGCGGACCCAAGGGGGGTGTGGGACCAATGGGTGGTTTTTGGGGTTTTTTGGGGTCCCTATGGGGTCACTTCCGGTGACCTTTGACCCCAAGAGGGGTCTCGTTGACCTCTAGCCTGGGGTCACTTCCGGTCACTTTCTAGCGATTAGGGCGCCCTCTGGGGGCTTTTTTTGGATTGTTAGGTAATTTCCTACTGTTTTTCGGTATTTTGCGCCTGTCTGTTGGCTTTCCTGCACTATTTTTTTTTTTATCTATACAGTGGGTCTGTTTGTGGCGGTTAAACCGCTATTTTGCGGGCGGGAAAGTGCTTAATTCCATATTTCCTTTGTTCTGTGGCTTTCTGGGACTTTTACAGTGTGTCTCTTACACTTTGGCACTGTTTGGTCACTCTGCTCTTAACAAATGCAAATGGCGGCGTGTTTTTGGGCTCCATGGGGGAATTTTTGCAGCTTTTCGTTCCTGGTTTCTTCTGGGGCTATTCCTGGGGCGTCTTTTGGCTAGATTTCGTTAGTTTGGGTCGAATGGAGAACTAGGGGTGTGTTTTGGGAAAGGGGGGTGGGTTTTTTAGGGCGTGGGGAGTGTTTTTTGGGGGTATTTTGGCACTTGGCATTCTGGTGTTTCTTTTGGCTTTGGGGTCACTCCAAATTTGTTTTTCGGGCCAGTTTTGGTGTTTTTGTGACTTTTTGGGGCGTTTTTTATACTGCGGACCCAAGGGGGGTGTGGGACCAATGGGTGGTTTTTGGGGTTTTTTGGGGTCCCTATGGGGTCACTTCCGGTGACCTTTGACCCCAAGAGGGGTCTCGTTGACCTCTAGCCTGGGGTCACTTCCGGTCACTTTCTAGCGATTAGGGCGCCCTCTGGGGGCTTTTTTTGGATTGTTAGGTAATTTCCTACTGTTTTTCGGTATTTTGCGCCTGTCTGTTGGCTTTCCTGCACTATTTTTTTTTTTATCTATACAGTGGGTCTGTTTGTGGCGGTTAAACCGCTATTTTGCGGGCGGGAAAGTGCTTAATTCCATATTTCCTTTGTTCTGTGGCTTTCTGGGACTTTTACAGTGTGTCTCTTACACTTTGGCACTGTTTGGTCACTCTGCTCTTAACAAATGCAAATGGCGGCGTGTTTTTGGGCTCCATGGGGGAATTTTTGCAGCTTTTCGTTCCTGGTTTCTTCTGGGGCTATTCCTGGGGCGTCTTTTGGCTAGATTTCGTTAGTTTGGGTCGAATGGAGAACTAGGGGTGTGTTTTGGGAAAGGGGGGTGGGTTTTTTAGGGCGTGGGGAGTGTTTTTTGGGGGTATTTTGGCACTTGGCATTCTGGTGTTTCTTTTGGCTTTGGGGTCACTCCAAATTTGTTTTTCGGGCCAGTTTTGGTGTTTTTGTGACTTTTTGGGGCGTTTTTTATACTGCGGACCCAAGGGGGGTGTGGGACCAATGGGTGGTTTTTGGGGTTTTTTGGGGTCCCTATGGGGTCACTTCCGGTGACCTTTGACCCCAAGAGGGGTCTCGTTGACCTCTAGCCTGGGGTCACTTCCGGTCACTTTCTAGCGATTAGGGCGCCCTCTGGGGGCTTTTTTTGGATTGTTAGGTAATTTCCTACTGTTTTTCGGTATTTTGCGCCTGTCTGTTGGCTTTCCTGCACTATTTTTTTTTTTATCTATACAGTGGGTCTGTTTGTGGCGGTTAAACCGCTATTTTGCGGGCGGGAAAGTGCTTAATTCCATATTTCCTTTGTTCTGTGGCTTTCTGGGACTTTTACAGTGTGTCTCTTACACTTTGGCACTGTTTGGTCACTCTGCTCTTAACAAATGCAAATGGCGGCGTGTTTTTGGGCTCCATGGGGGAATTTTTGCAGCTTTTCGTTCCTGGTTTCTTCTGGGGCTATTCCTGGGGCGTCTTTTGGCTAGATTTCGTTAGTTTGGGTCGAATGGAGAACTAGGGGTGTGTTTTGGGAAAGGGGGGTGGGTTTTTTAGGGCGTGGGGAGTGTTTTTTGGGGGTATTTTGGCACTTGGCATTCTGGTGTTTCTTTTGGCTTTGGGGTCACTCCAAATTTGTTTTTCGGGCCAGTTTTGGTGTTTTTGTGACTTTTTGGGGCGTTTTTTATACTGCGGACCCAAGGGGGGTGTGGGACCAATGGGTGGTTTTTGGGGTTTTTTGGGGTCCCTATGGGGTCACTTCCGGTGACCTTTGACCCCAAGAGGGGTCTCGTTGACCTCTAGCCTGGGGTCACTTCCGGTCACTTTCTAGCGATTAGGGCGCCCTCTGGGGGCTTTTTTTGGATTGTTAGGTAATTTCCTACTGTTTTTCGGTATTTTGCGCCTGTCTGTTGGCTTTCCTGCACTATTTTTTTTTTTATCTATACAGTGGGTCTGTTTGTGGCGGTTAAACCGCTATTTTGCGGGCGGGAAAGTGCTTAATTCCATATTTCCTTTGTTCTGTGGCTTTCTGGGACTTTTACAGTGTGTCTCTTACACTTTGGCACTGTTTGGTCACTCTGCTCTTAACAAATGCAAATGGCGGCGTGTTTTTGGGCTCCATGGGGGAATTTTTGCAGCTTTTCGTTCCTGGTTTCTTCTGGGGCTATTCCTGGGGCGTCTTTTGGCTAGATTTCGTTAGTTTGGGTCGAATGGAGAACTAGGGGTGTGTTTTGGGAAAGGGGGGTGGGTTTTTTAGGGCGTGGGGAGTGTTTTTTGGGGGTATTTTGGCACTTGGCATTCTGGTGTTTCTTTTGGCTTTGGGGTCACTCCAAATTTGTTTTTCGGGCCAGTTTTGGTGTTTTTGTGACTTTTTGGGGCGTTTTTTATACTGCGGACCCAAGGGGGGTGTGGGACCAATGGGTGGTTTTTGGGGTTTTTTGGGGTCCCTATGGGGTCACTTCCGGTGACCTTTGACCCCAAGAGGGGTCTCGTTGACCTCTAGCCTGGGGTCACTTCCGGTCACTTTCTAGCGATTAGGGCGCCCTCTGGGGGCTTTTTTTGGATTGTTAGGTAATTTCCTACTGTTTTTCGGTATTTTGCGCCTGTCTGTTGGCTTTCCTGCACTATTTTTTTTTTTATCTATACAGTGGGTCTGTTTGTGGCGGTTAAACCGCTATTTTGCGGGCGGGAAAGTGCTTAATTCCATATTTCCTTTGTTCTGTGGCTTTCTGGGACTTTTACAGTGTGTCTCTTACACTTTGGCACTGTTTGGTCACTCTGCTCTTAACAAATGCAAATGGCGGCGTGTTTTTGGGCTCCATGGGGGAATTTTTGCAGCTTTTCGTTCCTGGTTTCTTCTGGGGCTATTCCTGGGGCGTCTTTTGGCTAGATTTCGTTAGTTTGGGTCGAATGGAGAACTAGGGGTGTGTTTTGGGAAAGGGGGGTGGGTTTTTTAGGGCGTGGGGAGTGTTTTTTGGGGGTATTTTGGCACTTGGCATTCTGGTGTTTCTTTTGGCTTTGGGGTCACTCCAAATTTGTTTTTCGGGCCAGTTTTGGTGTTTTTGTGACTTTTTGGGGCGTTTTTTATACTGCGGACCCAAGGGGGGTGTGGGACCAATGGGTGGTTTTTGGGGTTTTTTGGGGTCCCTATGGGGTCACTTCCGGTGACCTTTGACCCCAAGAGGGGTCTCGTTGACCTCTAGCCTGGGGTCACTTCCGGTCACTTTCTAGCGATTAGGGCGCCCTCTGGGGGCTTTTTTTGGATTGTTAGGTAATTTCCTACTGTTTTTCGGTATTTTGCGCCTGTCTGTTGGCTTTCCTGCACTATTTTTTTTTTTATCTATACAGTGGGTCTGTTTGTGGCGGTTAAACCGCTATTTTGCGGGCGGGAAAGTGCTTAATTCCATATTTCCTTTGTTCTGTGGCTTTCTGGGACTTTTACAGTGTGTCTCTTACACTTTGGCACTGTTTGGTCACTCTGCTCTTAACAAATGCAAATGGCGGCGTGTTTTTGGGCTCCATGGGGGAATTTTTGCAGCTTTTCGTTCCTGGTTTCTTCTGGGGCTATTCCTGGGGCGTCTTTTGGCTAGATTTCGTTAGTTTGGGTCGAATGGAGAACTAGGGGTGTGTTTTGGGAAAGGGGGGTGGGTTTTTTAGGGCGTGGGGAGTGTTTTTTGGGGGTATTTTGGCACTTGGCATTCTGGTGTTTCTTTTGGCTTTGGGGTCACTCCAAATTTGTTTTTCGGGCCAGTTTTGGTGTTTTTGTGACTTTTTGGGGCGTTTTTTATACTGCGGACCCAAGGGGGGTGTGGGACCAATGGGTGGTTTTTGGGGTTTTTTGGGGTCCCTATGGGGTCACTTCCGGTGACCTTTGACCCCAAGAGGGGTCTCGTTGACCTCTAGCCTGGGGTCACTTCCGGTCACTTTCTAGCGATTAGGGCGCCCTCTGGGGGCTTTTTTTGGATTGTTAGGTAATTTCCTACTGTTTTTCGGTATTTTGCGCCTGTCTGTTGGCTTTCCTGCACTATTTTTTTTTTTATCTATACAGTGGGTCTGTTTGTGGCGGTTAAACCGCTATTTTGCGGGCGGGAAAGTGCTTAATTCCATATTTCCTTTGTTCTGTGGCTTTCTGGGACTTTTACAGTGTGTCTCTTACACTTTGGCACTGTTTGGTCACTCTGCTCTTAACAAATGCAAATGGCGGCGTGTTTTTGGGCTCCATGGGGGAATTTTTGCAGCTTTT
>JAWZYU010000992.1:0-56695 GCA_038380435.1 Ryuthela nishihirai | reverse complement strand
CTGTGATAATAATAATTCTAGTGGAAATAATGTTATTACACATATCGCTAAAAATACAACTAAACCTTCTACATATGATGGTCAATCATCTTGGACAGTATTTAAAACACAATTCGAAGTTATCGCTACAGCCAATGAGTGGAATGAATTCCAAAAGGCCAGTTTTCTTGCAGCTTCCTTAAGAAATTCTGCTGCGGAAGTTTTGCAGTCTGTTCCAGAAGAAAAACGACTTGATTATCAAAGTCTAGTTTCTGCATTAGAACTAAGGTTTGGTGATAGTTATTTAAAACAATATTACGTGACTCAATTTAAACATCGCATGCAGAAAAATGGTGAAACTTTGCAAGAGCTTGCTAGTGATATTGAGCGTCTAGCTAGATTGGCTTATAGTAACTGTCCACCAGAAATTCAAGATAATTTAGCTCAATTACAATTTATTGATGCTATTGCTGACCCTGACACTCAGCAATCTCTGAGGATGTTGGAAGGTGAATCCTTAAAGTCAGCTGTGGTACATGCTATGAAATACGAGTGCTCCAGGCTTTCCTCCCGAGCGAACAAACGTGCAGTGAGATTTGTGAGTGCAGAAGAAACTGTAGAAAAGGATAATGAAATGAAAGAACTAACCAAAGCCATACTATCCGTTTTGAAAGATATAAAAGGTTCTTCTTCAAAACCTACAACAGACCTTCAGTGTTGGAATTGTGGCAAGACCGGACACATTCGTACCAACTGCACTAGGAAACGAATGATGAGTCCAAGTCCATCAACTAGACAACAGGATCAGGGAAACAGAAAATTAGTCAGTCTTGCGGGGCAAAGGAAGGCAGTTGATTGGTTGGCCCCAGGGGAAGTCGCCCACGTTTCAACATTACATGGCGATAATAATGGATTAGTAGCTGATGGAGCTATAAATGGAATACCTTGCCGTATGATAGTCGACACTGGTGCAAATGTAACTTTACTCAGAACGGATATAATAAAGAAAATAATACCTCACCCAAACTTGAATACTACACAGTCTAGAATAAGCCTACAAACGGCCACTGGAGATCGTGCAAAGGTTCATGGAAAAATAGAACTTAATATTCGAGTTGGTAGCTGTCTGGTTCGCCATCCTATTTACATCGCTGACATCTACGACGAATGCATATTAGGCCTTGATTTTCTTAAGAAACATGGATTCAACATTAGACCCAGTGATAACCTACTCATCTATGAGACAGAAGAGATTCCTCTACTTAGCCGGACGTCTGATTCTTTATCAAGCGTAACTCCAATATTAGTGACGGAAGACACAGAGATCCCAGCACAAAGTGAAGTTATAGTCCGTGGACATCGGGCGGATACTTCTGGGGCCTTCCGATTGGCAGTTACTGATGCCTCTGGTAAAGGAGCTTTGGCTCATAATATCCTGGTTGCAAGGACTTTAGTCAGAATAGATAAAGAACAGATCCCTATCAGAGTGATGAACTGTAACAAATCCAGTAGACTGTTAAAAAAAGGTGAGGAATTAGCAATATGTGAAGCTGTTACCTGTGTAACAAGTATAAATAAAATAGAAGTTACCGATTCATATCAAAATCATACAGACATCCCGTCTCATCTTACTGAATTATGGAGAGAAACAAGACAAATATTAACTGAAAACCAAGCTGTTAAGGCCGAGAACCTATTAAAAGAATTTTCGGACATTTTTTCTGCCACATCAAATGATTATGGCCGTACTAACCTGACAGAACATAAAATCAACACTGGTGATTCTCCTCCAGTCCATCTGCCGGCAAGAAGGCTTCCATTGGCAAAAAGAGAGGAGACGGAACAACTCATAAAGGACATGGAAGCTCAGGGCATTATAGAACCATCACAGAGTCCCTGGACATCACCAGTAGTTCTTGTCAAGAAAAAGGATGGATCTACACGATTTTGTGTAGATTATCGCAGATTAAATGACGTAACAAAGAAAGATTCCTTTCCTTTACCCAGGATTGACGATACACTAGACACTTTATCTGGGTCAGAATGGTTCTCAACATTAGATTTAAAGAGCGGCTATTGGCAAGTTGGTATACGTCCTGAAGACCGTGAGAAAACAGCTTTCAGTACAGGGAATGGACTTTGGCAGTTTAAGGTGATGCCATTTGGACTTTGTAATGCACCTGCCACATTTGAGCGACTAATGGAGTCAGTGCTCAAAGGTTTGTCTTTGGAGGTCTGCCTGGTTTACTTGGACGACATCATAGTTCTTGGAAGAACTTTTGAAGAACATTTGAGAAATCTTCGTCAAGTATTTGAAAAACTTAAGGCAGCCAAGTTAAAATTGGGACCGACAAAGTGTAAACTGTTCCAGCAAGAAGTTCATTACCTTGGTCATGTGATCACTACAGCAGGGATTAAGACTGATCCTAGTAAGATAGAAGCTGTAAGAGACTGGCCTCCACCACAAGATGTTCATCAACTTCGTAGTTTTATTGGACTTTGCACCTACTATAGAAGATTTGTCAAAGGTTTCTCCAACATCGCAAGGCCATTACATCGTCTGACAGAAGAGGGCCAGCGGTTTATGTGGACCACCGAATGCGATATAGCCTTTCAACAGCTAAAGAAAACTCTTTCCACAGCACCAGTGCTAGCGTACCCACAAACTGGAAAACAATTCGTAATAGATACTGACGCAAGTAACACAGGAGTTGGTGCTGTGCTTTCACAAGAACAAGACGGACAAGAGAGAGTTATTGCATACTTTAGTAAAACTTTATCCAAACCAGAGCGGAATTACTGTGTAACACGCAAAGAACTGTTAGCAATAGTAAAAGCAATAGAACATTTTCATCATTATCTCTATGGCCAGAAATTCCTTATACGTACTGATCATGCTGCACTTAGATGGTTATTAAACTTCAAAAACCCTGAAGGACAAATCGCTAGGTGGATACAACGGTTACAAGAATACGATTTCTCCATCGAACATCGAAGTGGTAAAATGCATAAGAATGCAGATGCTCTTTCCAGGCGCCCATGTATTGACAACTGTAAACATTGCTATAATGCAGAACTGAAATTTGAAACTAAAGAGATAATGCCCATAAGACAAATAGTATCGACACAAACAAACAGTGACGCCCCTAACATCTGGAATCCAATTGAAATCAGGAAGGCTCAACTAGATGATGAAGACATAAAACCAATATTAGAATTGATTGAAAAATCTGATGTAAGACCTAATTGGGAGCAAATCTCGAGGTATAGTCCAACTACTAAAAGTTACTGGGCACAGTGGGACTCCTTAAAAATGGAAGACGGAGTATTATACAGAAGATGGGAGAATCCCACTGGACGGCTGATCCGTTGGCAGATAATCCTTCCTCGATCCCGAGTGGAACTTGTGATGAAAGATGTACATGATAGTGCCACTGGAGGACACTTCGGTGTTAATAAGACATTAGCCAAAGCCAGGGAACGATTTCATTGGCTGAAAAGTAGGGCAGACGTTGAGAGATGGTGTAGGCAATGTGAAGCCTGTGCAGCAAAGAAAGGCCCTAAGACTAGGAGTCGGGGTAAGCTGCAGACGTATAACGTTGGTGCCCCTTTTGAAAGAATAGCCATTGATGTAATGGGTCCGTTTCCTAGAACTGATGATGGAAATCGATATTTATTAGTGGTAATGGATTATTTCACAAAGTGGCCTGAGGTATATCCCATCCAAGACCAGGAAGCAACAACAGTGGCTGAGATGATAGTTAATAACTTCATTAGTAGGTATGGAGTACCTTTACAACTCCACTCTGATCAAGGACGGAATTTTGAATCCAATGTATTTAAAGGCATCTGTCAACTATTAGGCATTCAGAAAACCAGAACAACTCCCTTACACCCTCAGTCGGATGGTATGGTTGAAAGGTTCAATAGAACAATTGCTCAGCATTTAGCATTATTTGTGAACGACCACCAACGTGACTGGGATCGCCATGTACCACTCCTTTTGCTGGCATATAGAACGGCAGTGCATGAGACAACTGGACAGACACCTTCCATGATGATTTTTGGAAGAGAGTTACGTCTTCCCTGTGACCTTTTATATGGTCGGCCCGAAACAATGCCTGTGTCCACTCCACAATACGTAGAAGAATTGCAACAACGACTAGAAGAAATCCATCACTCCGTTAGACATAACATCGACATAACAAGTGACAGAACCAAAACAAGATATGACAGTAAAATAAATGGAACTATTTTCAATCAAGGAGATCTTGTCTGGCTATACAGTCCACATAGAAAGAAAGGACTATCTCCAAAACTTCAGAAACCTTGGGAAGGTCCATATACAATAGTTAACAGGATTAATGACGTGGTATATCGCATTCGTCGACGTCCAGCTACAAAATGCAAGGTGGTTCACGTGGATCGTTTGGCCCCGTTTCATCGAAGAACTGAAGAAACTTTGGAATCCAGAATTGTTCGGGACGAACAAGACCTAGGAAGGGGGCAGTGTTACGACAGAAGGAATCTGGCAACCGAAAGCAAAAAAGTTTCAGCCAACGAATAAGAACGTTGGGAGAATTTGGAGAAGAAGAGTGGAGCGTTAACGGTCATTTTTGTATTGTAACGGTCGTTGTGTATTGTAACGGTCGTGAGTTCGAAAATGGACGGTGAGCTGTTCTGAGACAGTGCGCGTAAGTATCAAGAAGTAACTTGATGTGTTGTGTATACACGGAAGTATAAAAGTGGGAACTTTTATGGCTAACTTCGAATGTCTACACGGACTGTCTTTTTGTTCGGCTAGTGTGTGAACAGTTATTAGCACAGGACGAGAATTGGTTTACGAGTGAAGATCTTCGGGTGACCTGGTAAATCAAGTAAAAGGTAGTATTTAGTAAAATACACAGAGCTGATATTGTGTGCTCTACGCAGGAAGGTTGATGACTTGTGCATGTTAATAGTTGATTTGTTAATAAGATACTTCATCCATATTTCCTTTGTAACAATTTACCTTGTATTGAATTTGGTTTTGAAATATAGCTTTTAATACTCACGCTCAGTGGCTATCCATTTTTGTGATCCGCAACAATATACTCATATTAAATGCATCTTAAAAAATTTTTTGAGGCTGTTAAAAACAATCCAAATTAGATTATTTCTTCTTTGTTTAATTATGATCTTAATAAGTACAAGAGGCCTAAAATGATGGCTTTCTCTGAGGAAAGCTACTCATTTTAGGTCTCTTGTGCATGATATATGCTATTTTTAGCTTGTATTTTATGTTAGCCTCTAGACGTCACAAACATAAATTTCCAACAATATTCATTCCAACATGATATAGCTATTTTTATATATGTTAATATTTCATTTCCCAACAATATTCATTCCAACATGATATATGCTATTTTTATATATGTTAATATTTCATTTCCCAACAACATTCATTCCAACATGATATATGCTATTTTCAGCTTGTGTTTTATGTTAGCCTCTAGGGGCCCACCATCAATTTGCAACAAAATTCATTCAAAATTTAAAGAATTATGGTAGCTGGAATTCTGTGGTTTACTTATTATATGTTTTTGCTTATGCCAACTGGGCATATTCTCAGATGGAGATGGTAATCGGTAATGTTTTATCTGGAGCATCGCATATCCATGCACGATCTATGATTATCTAATAGAGGCTGATTTGGCAAACGTCTCCACGTCAACGAAGCAAATTGTGTAGAATGGACGCGTATTAAACGTGGTTCAAACATGTTCAGTTGTAAGATACACAAATCATTATAATAACGATTAATCTCTTAATTTCTTTGAGTAAGTTCATTTAGTATCCTCTTTTAACTCAAAATAATCTATAGCTCATAGTTAGTGTTAACCCTTTCAGGACCATAAGGTTTCTAAGAGTAAATATTAGTATGTAACTGTTTATTTTAGTTTGTTTAGACGTAAAATAAATAAAAATCATAAGAAAAATACATAACAATGTGTAGTTTTTTTGGAATTTTATGGGAAATATTTTTCCCAATGGACTATAAAGGTAACACAAATTATAGTTAGGCTTATTATGCAATGTCTTTTATTTATTGGTTTATTAGAACAAAATGTTAACTAAAATAATACAAAATTATGAAATAAAATTACTATACAAAATGATGTGCTAATTATGATATTCTGCGAAGCAATTTCTTTTGGTTGTGAAGCAAAGATGGACATTGCACATAGTACATATATTATGCGTCCTGACAGTTCTGTTATTGTTTTCTAAACGTTCCCGTTTACGTAATTGCGTTCGGCATACGTTCTATTTTGACATTCTGTATAAAAAATGCAGATAAGGTTATAATTAAATACGACAATCACCAATTTTAAAATGGGAAAAATGTTTCCCTTAGTCGTGAAAGGGTTAATAGTAAATACACGCATTACCTGTAGTTTCGTTTAGGGTTTCAATTTATATGTCAGAAATAATCCTAAACTGTATTAATGATTATGTTTATAGATTTCCTATTAACCAGCCATTATCAGGGCGATGGTTAGTAAACACGAAACGTGTGCAGAAAGGAAAAAAAAATAGTGGTGCCTTCAAAATATTAAAACGTTCCATTCCAACCATTTCAAAATAGACTGCTGCATTAGGTGAGACTTATCAAGAACCCTAATTTTTCGATTAATAGAAATTACTAAAAGTAAATGCAAACTTTCTTGTAAATTCACAATGCATAGAATGGTACTTTACAAAATTGCCATTAAACGCAGGAATTTTTTTTTTTTTACATTTTCTTTTTACCTAAAACATTTTTTTCAGCTTCTGCCTCTACAGAACCCTACCAATTTATTACGGAATTTCGGTGTTATGTCGTAGGCAAAGCTAATTTTGAAGATCTGTAACTTCTAAAATACGCTTTGTATGAAAAATATTGCTGAAGATGAATTAAAGATCTCAATCAAATCTACTAAAATCTCTATTTTCAAAAGTATTTATTCAATATTTCAAGATTTATGAATTTAACTTTAATAAAGGCACTCAGAATTAACCACAGAATTCCAGCTACCATAAATTCTTTAAATTTTGAATGAATATTGTTGGAAATTGAGATTTTTCGATATAAATCGTATTTTAGAAGTTCTAAATTATTTCATTGATATAACATTTAAATAAGTTATGAACAAAATTTCTATTGCCATGATGTTGAAATTCCCTAATCAATTGCTCTTTAAATACCGAACAAATATTGTTCAAAAATCGAGATTTAGATCGATTTAAATGAGAATTAAATTTATCTAGTCCTATTTTCCTATAAAAAGCTTACTGTAAAAACTGCCTTTCTTCGAATTGGACTTTCCATTCACTTAATGTGGGAATGTTTCCATATTCTTGCCCAGTATCTGCATATAAAATGGGGCGGGGTGGCTCAGTCGGTAGCGCGCCAGACTCGTAATATGAAAGATCCCAGGTTCGAGTCCCAGCTGGGTCAGCGTTGAGATTTATCTCCGCAAAATTCCCCACCCTGCCCATGGTCAGTAGGGGACACCGATGGGCTTGGAAAGGCCGCCGTCCGTCGGATGGGACGTTAAGCCGTGGCCCCGTGTGCGGGAGAGTCATACCCTGTGCACGTTAAAGAACACGCTGGATGGCCTTGACGGGAGGCTACCATCTGTCTCCCAACAGCTGTTCCAGTGGGTTCCCTCCCCCAACCTTCTCTCAGCCTTCGGGGTCCATGTGACCTGGCCATTTAGCCCATGGTGTGCAAAAAAGTGCCGCTCAGAAGTAAAACAACCCAACGCTAAAGAACACGCTGGATGGCCTTGACGGGAGGCTACCATCTGTCTCCCAACAGCTATTCCAGTGGGTTCCCTCCCCCAACCTTCTCTGAGCCTTCGGGGTCCATGTGACCTGGCCATTTAGCCCATGGTGTGCAAAAAAGTGCCGCTCAGAGGTAAAACAACCCAACCCTGCATATAAAATCGTATAATTTCCAGCAATTAGTAGGACTATAATATTTAAGTGAATATGTAAAATCCCTTACCCAAATGTCTGTGCTGTCTAAAGACAACTCTCTTGTAGCAAACCCAAGCAAAGACCACAGTCGTTACTATGACAACAACGGAGGCTGCAACTGGAAGAACGAAATAATGACGGAAATAGAAGGGTATATCCTCTTCTGACGATCGAAATTCAATGTTCGCCTCTAGAAATGAAAAAAAAATATATATATATAATT
The DNA here is from genome assembly GCA_038380435.1 of Ryuthela nishihirai. Lineage (NCBI taxonomy): Eukaryota > Metazoa > Arthropoda > Arachnida > Araneae > Heptathelidae > Ryuthela > Ryuthela nishihirai. The sequence continues at coordinate 48,489 of JAWZYU010000992.1, read as the reverse complement.
TAAAAAAAAAACATAATTATTAAGTGAAACTTTTGAAACACACTAAACAGTTCCGTTAGAGTTAAGCTATTATATAGTTCTACTTCCACGGAGTAAACATATTTCATTACTTACACGTATAAGAATCGTTGAAATGAAAAGTAGGCACATGGCGCCGTCTGGGGGCGGGGAAGTCCCCCCCCGGAGAAGTTGGTCGAAAAATTAATTTATGTTAAATAATATAAAGTGTGTCAAAAAATAACGTTTATTTTTTCGACGTAAGAAAAACGTAAAAACAAACAAACAGGATTTACATTTGTTTAAAGTAATGTAAATTTTTTTTTTCACGTTCCTTTTGTTGCTGGAAGTATTTATTTTTATTTATTATTATGAAAAAAAGTTTTACGTGCAATTTAAATATTAAATTCTTTTCTTTTTTTGTTTTGCTTTCGAGCATCTATTATTATTGTATGACGTATGCTCGATTCCTTATTTGCAACTGCTTGTTGTTTGGGTTGGGTTGTTTTACCTCTGAGCGGCACTTTTTTGCACACCATGGGCTAAATGGCCAGGTCACATGGACCCCGAAGGCTCAGAGAAGGTTGGGGGAGGGGACCCACTGGAACAGCTGTTGGGAGACAGATGGTAGCCTCCCGTCAAGGCCATCCAGCGTGTTCTTTAACGTGCACAGGGTATGGCTCTCCTGCACACGGGGCCACGTCTTAACGTCCCATCCGACGGACGGCGGCCTTTCCAAGCCCATCGGTGTCCCCTACTGACCGTGGGCAGGGCGGGGAATTTTGCGGAGATAAATCTCAACGCTGACTCAGCTGGGACTCGAACCTGGGAACTACAGATTACGAGCCTGGCGCGCTACCGACTGAGCCACCCCCGCCCCTTATTTGCAACTGCACTCCTTAATGAACAACTCGATAGAAATATTTCGATCTTGAAATATTGACTTTTTTAGCTCCTTGTTTGAAATAGTTTGCCTTTCCGATTCATCTAACTTCTAACCTTCTTTTTGGGGCGGGGGTGGCTCAGTCGGTAGCGCGCCAGGCTCGTAATCTGTAGTTCCCAGGTTCGAGTCCCAGCTGGGTCAGCGTTGAGATTTATCTCCGCAAAATTTCCCCGCCCTGCCCACGGTCAGTAGGGGATACCGATGGGCTTGAAAAGGCCGCCGTCCGTCGGATGGGACGTTAGGCCGTGGCCCCGTGTGCGGGAGAGCCATACCCTGTGCACGTTAAAGAACACGCTGGATGGCCTTGACGGGAGGCTACCATCTGTCTCCCAACAGCTGTTCTAGTGGGTCCCCTCCCCCAACCTTCTCTGAGCCTTCGGGGTCCTTGTGGCCTGGCCATTGTAGCCCATGGTGTGCAAAAAAGTGCCGCTCAGAGGTAAAACAATCCAATCCAATCTAACCTTCTTTCATCTAACATGAACGTGATAAATGTTTTGGAGGTTCCGGACGAACCCCGCATGGAAGGGGCGGGAATGGTTCAGTGGGTAGCGCGCCAGGATCGTAATCTGCAGTTCCCAGTTGGAATCCCAGCTGGGTCAGATTTGAGGTTTATCTCCGGAAAACTCTCAGCCCTGACCATGGTCAGTAGGGGACACTGATGGGCTTAGAAAGGCTGCCGTCCGTCGGATGGGACGTTAAGCCGTGGTTCCGTGTGCGGGAGCCCCATACCCTGTGCACGTTAAAGAACACGCTGGATGGCCTTGACGGGAGGTTACCATCTGTCTCCCAACAGCTGTTCCAGTGGGTCCCCTCCCCCAACCTTCTCTGAGCCTTCGGGTCCATGTGACCTGGCCATTTAGCCCATGGTGTGCAAAAAAGTGCCGCTCAGAGGTAAAACAACCCAACGTTAAAGAACACGCTGGATGGCCTTGACGGGAGGCTACCATCTGTCTCCCAACAGCTGTTCCAGTGAGTCCCCTCCCCCAACCTTCTCTGAGCCTTCGGGTCCATGTGACCTGGCCATTTAGCCCATGGTGTGCAAAAAAGTGCCGCTCAGAGGTAAAACAACCCAACGTTAAAGAACACGCTGGATGGCCTTGACGGGAGGCTACCATCTGTCTCCCAACAGCTGTTCCATTGGGTCCCCTCCCTCAACCTTCTCTGAGCCTTCAGGGTCCATGTGATCTGGCCATTTAGCCCATGGTGTGCAAAAAAGTGCCGCTCAGAGGTAAAACAACCCAACCCAAAGCATTCAATCAGCGGTAACAACGTTTGAAAAATATCATTTAGATGGTTTGGAACACCTCTCCTACAGTAGTAGATCTTGCAGTAGATTAAGAGATATTAACGTATAAAGGTTTTCAGTTATAGTAATTGCAGAACTTTAACTATTGTTTCGAAATTGTACAAGCACGAAGCTTAAGAACATACAAGGTGGTACAAAAGTAACGCCCTTTTTTTAATTTACCCTTTGTTCTTTCGTTAAAGAGTAATCCATGTTCATTTACAAAATCTGAAATAAATAAAAAAAATTTAAATCCGAAATAGAAAATTAGACATTTATTAAAAACTGAAATTTATAAGAAAATTAGAAAGTTGGTTGGGTTGTTTTACCTCTGAGGGGCACTTTTTTGCACACCATAGGCTAAATGGCCAGGTCACATGGACCCCGAAGGCTCAGAGAAGGTTGTGGGAGGGGACCCACTGGAACAGCTGTTGGGAGACAGATGGTAGCCTCCCGTCAAGGCCATCCAGCGTGTTCTTTAACGTTGGGTTGTTTTACCTCTGAGCGGCACTTTTTTTGCACACCATGGGCTAAATGGCCAGGTCACATGGACTCCGAAGGCTCAGAGAAGGTTGGGGGAGGGGACCCACTGGAACAGCTGTTGGGAGACAGATGGTAACCTCCCGTCAAGGCCATCCAGCGTGTTCTTTAACGTGCACAGGGTATGGCTCTCCCGCACACGGGGCCACGGCTTAACGTCCCATCCGACGGACGGCGGCCTTTCCAATCCCATCGGTGTCCCCTACTGACCGTGGGCATGGCGGGGAATTTTGCGGAGATAAATCTCAATACTGACCCAGCTGGGACTCGAACCTGGGAACTAAAGATTACGAGCCTGGCGCGCTACCGACTGAGCCACCCCCGCCCAAATTAGAAAGTTATTACAAACTAAAATTTATAACAAAATTACATAATTTAAATATATATATATAAACGCAAATGTAAAAATAGTAAGGTAAAAAAAAGGGCGTTACTTTTGGACCACCCTGTATTTAAAAGTTTTATTTACATAAACAGAATAATTCTAGTTAAAAATAAGCTGTTTGGTGATTGTACAAATAAAATACACTAAGAAGGATTAAGACAACCAATGTATGAACACATAAAAATTATACTCCGAAATCTTGCCTCTTTCTGTTGTTGTGAAGGCCAAAACGGAAGAGAATTCTCCTCTGCCGTGCTCATTGTAAGCAGCCAAACGGACCTCATACGTCACAGAGCTGTCCAGATTGGTCAGGAGGAAGGAAGCCTTCTCACGAGGCACGTGAATGGGATTCCATTCTGCATTCTGCTGCCGATATTCCAACATGTATTCTGGGAATAAAAGATTCAGTTGCTGAAGGTTACGCTTGGCAACGAAAAAACAATAATAAAAGAAAGAGTTACCAGTTATTCAAATTATTGCGAGCCAAATAGGAGGTTGGAAAATAATATATGTTCGTGTTTCTACAGTAAACGATTTTGAAGCTATACTTAAATTCATATTGTACGTTTTTTTGTCTGATACATTCGCTGAAAAAAATATCCGAACACTAGAGTTGATTACAGAATTCAGAAAAAAATATTTGGCAACGATTTTTTTTTAGAAATTAATGGTTGAAATTAATAATGCAACCTTCGTGTCGCGTGACACGAAAGTTGCCAGACCACTAATTTCTAAAAAAATCGTTGCTAGATGTTTTTTCTGAATTCTGTAATCAACCATAGTGTTCGGATTTTTTTTAATATATATAATGCGTATGAATATATAATGCAATGAATATGGAGCGTGTGCAGTTACCGTTCACAGCAAACTGGAGCGGTTGCGGTTAATGTTCACAGCACATTGAATCGTGTGAGCTCACAAAGACTTGGATCGTGTGGGCTCACTCACGGAAATATTGAGCGTGTGCAGTTACCGTTCACAGCAAACTGGAGCGGTTGCGGTTAATGTTCACAGCACATTGGATCGTGTGAGCTCACAAAGACTTGGATCGTGTGGGCTCACTCACGGAAATATTGAGCGTGTGCAGTTACCGTTCACAGCAAACTGGAGCGGTTGCGGTTAATGTTCACAGCACATTGGATCGTGTGAGCTCACAAAGACTTGGATCGTGTGGGCTCACTCACGGAAATATTGAGCGTGTGCAGTTACCGTTCACAGCAAACTGGAGCGTGTGCAGTAATTGCACACGCTCCAGTTTGCTGTGAACGGTAACTGGAGCGTGTACAGTTGCTGTACACGCTCCAGGTATTTTTCCTGAATTCTGTAATCACGTGACACGAAGGTTGCCAGATCACTAATTTCTAAAAAAATCGTTGCCAGATATTTTTTCTGAATTCTGTAATCAACCATAGTGTTCGGATATTTTTTGAGCGACTGTACTATTATTCTGTCATAAGATGGTAATAGCCTAGCTGGCACCACATTACGGCATAATCAGGGGTGGATTTATACCTCAAGCGCCCCCCTAGGCACAAGAAGCGGTTTGCATGCAATATTTTTGTTCAATTTTCTATTAAAAATTATGTTTTTTTTTTAATTTTCACAGCTATGAAGAAAGGAAATATTGTAAATCGAAATGGGCGTTGTAATTTTTCTACCAAATACTAGAGAATCAATGTAATAAATAAATGTTACATGCGGAATACAAACTATAATGTTCCATATGCAGTAACATCGGAAAATTAAATTATTCATTTTGAATGTAAGCATTTTTATTACTCGCTTGCTTTTTGCTCTGGGAATGAAAAAATTACCCTGTATCAGGCACATACCAAAAATTTCTTTTTGGGGTTCTGAGAATTTCGTTTCTGGGAGGGTTCGAAAATTTAATTTCGTGTATGTGTGTAGAGGGCGGGGGGGGGGGGGGGTGCTGAGAATAAGATTTGAAAAAGCTTCCCAATTATTAAAATATTCCACCTGGCAGGAAAAGTTAATATGTTGTTCTATGTGGAATAAGATTTAATAGTTTTTTTTTTAATCTATTTTTAGGGCCAGACATGAAATATGGAAATAAAAAAAAAATTATACAGCTGTTTTGGATTTCAAAAGCAGGTAGAAAAGTTTGACATTTCATATAAGACCACCCTGTTTTCGGTTAGTGAGTAGAGGTGGGGGGTGTCTGGACCCTTTGTTCCCCCCACCCCCGGGTACGTCCCTGCTCTGTATTATCAAAGTATTGGAACATTTCTCCGTTGGACGAATAGAAAGCAATACTCAAAACACCCTTTAAACAAGCCTTTTGTAGCAAAATCCCCCAGGATATAATATCCCCAAATTTTCGGTTTTCAGTTATGTTGGTATAATATTTAAAGACTTCTGAAAACTTCTACGTGTAAGAGCAGTGTTGCCAGTCATGAGAGTTTGACTCAAAAGAAAAAGACGACATCAATTTTAAAAGATTTTGCAATGGTTATTTTAATTTTCCTCAATTTTAAAACTTTAAAACAAGACTAACGAAAACGTCTGCTATCAAATATTTCAGTTTCAGAACTCTTTAAATATTGAACGAATATTTTGTTTAAAACCGAGATTTGGATAAATTTGATTGAGATCTACAATTTATCACGGTGGTGCTTTTCTGGAAAAAACTTAGTTTTAAACTTATGCAGCTTTAAATTTAGTTTTCCCACTTCACAAAACGTGGAAATGTCCGAACACTTTTGTTAATATTATTACCGATTTTTTCAACTTTTTTTTGTATTCTCCTGCTTTTAAAATCAATCGTGTTCCAATGCACTTATGACATCATTTACGTTATGTATGTAGGTGGTCATATTATTTTGATACTAGATCGTGTGGGCTCACTCACGGAAATATTGAGCGTGTGCAGTTACCGTTCACAGCAAACTGGAGCGGTTGCGGTTAATGTTCACAGCACATTGGATCGTGTGGGCTCACTCACGGAAATATTGAGCGTGTGCAGTTACTGTTCACAGCAAACTGGAGCGTGTGCAGTAACTGCACACGCTCCAGTTTGCTGTGAACGGTAACTGGAGCGTGTACAGTTGCTGTACACGCTCCAGATATTTTTCCTGAATTCTGTAATCACGTGACACGAAGTTTGCCAGATCACTAATTTCTAAAAAAATCGCCGCCAGATATATTTTCTGAATTCTGTAATAAACCATAGTGTTCGAATACTTTTTTGAGCGACTGTACGATATCTCGTTGTCTCGTAGTAAGCGATCACGCTTTCGTTGCTGTACGCTCCTAGTCCGCTTCAATATACGATCTCTCTATCCTCCCAGACCCATATCCTTTAAAAGTAGATTTTCGATTGTCAAGAGAGAATTATTTCAACCGTTCTTGGATAACGAAAATTCGCAGCTAGTTTTTCCTATCCTGCTAAGAATTAAAAAGGCACAATTTGGGGGCACATTTTTGGGGCACAATTTTGTTCATGCTTAAATAAACAAAATGTAATGCTTGAATTTTGGCGCCCTTTTAAGTGAGTACCTAACGTGTGCATTATGGGGAATCCGACTCTGTAGCATATTTCTTTTTAGCGTGGAAGTCATCAAACATACGGAAATACAAAATATACTCTTTTAAGAACGAAAATACAAAATATACACTGTTCTAGGAACGAAAATGAAAAATAAACTCTTTTAGGAACGAAAATATAAAATGTACTCCTTCAGGAACGAAAATATAAAATGTACTCTTTTAGGAACGAAAATATAAAATGTACTCTTTTAGGAACGAAAATGTAAAGTGTACTCCTTTAAGAACGAAAATATAAAATGTATTCTTTTAGGAACGAAAATATAAAATGTACACTGTTCTAAAATACAAAATATATTCGTTTAGGAACGAAAATATAAAATGTATTCTTTTAGGAAAGAAAATATAAAATGTACTCCTTTAGGAACGAAAATATAAAGTGTACTCCTTTAAGAACGAAAATATAAAATGTATTCTTTTAGGAACGAAAATATAAAATGTACACTGTTCTAAAATACAAAATATATTCGTTTAGGAACGAAAATATAAAATGTATTCTTTTAGGAAAGAAAATATAAAATGTACTCCTTTAGGAACGAAAATATAAAGTGTACTCCTTTAAGAACGAAAATATAAAATGTACTCTTTTAGGAACGAAAATATAAAATGTACACTGTTCTAAAATACAAAATATATTCGTTTAGGAACGAAAATATAAAATGTACACTGTTCTAAAATACAAAATATATTCGTTTAGGAACGAAAATATAAAATGTACTCTTTTAGGAACGAAAATGTAAAATGTACATTGTTCTAAAATACAAAATATATTCGTTTAGGAACGAAAATATAAAATGTACTCCTTTAGGAACGAAAATATAAAATGTATTCCTTTAGGAACGAAAATATAAAATGTACTCCTTTAGGAACGAAAATATAAAATGTACTCTTTTAGGAACGAAAATGTAAAATGTACACTGTTCTAAAATACAAAATATATTCGTTTAGGAACGAAAATATAAAATGTATTCTTTTTGGAAAGAAAATATAAAATGTACTCCTTTAGGAACGAAAATATAAAGTGTACTCCTTTAAGAACGAAAATATAAAATGTATTCTTTTAGGAACGAAAATATAAAATGTACACTGTTCTAAAATACAAAATATATTCGTTTAGGAACGAAAATATAAAATGTATTCTTTTAGGAAAGAAAATATAAAATGTACTCCTTTAGGAACGAAAATATAAAGTGTACTCCTTTAAGAACGAAAATATAAAATGTACTCTTTTAGGAACGAAAATATAAAATGTACACTGTTCTAAAATACAAAATATATTCGTTTAGGAACGAAAATATAAAATGTACACTGTTCTAAAATACAAAATATATTCGTTTAGGAACGAAAATATAAAATGTACTCTTTTAGGAACGAAAATGTAAAATGTACATTGTTCTAAAATACAAAATATATTCGTTTAGGAACGAAAATATAAAATGTACTCCTTTAGGAACGAAAATATAAAATGTACTCCTTTAGGAACGAAAATATAAAATGTACTCCTTTAGGAACGAAAATATAAAATGTACTCTTTTAGGAACGAAAATATAAAATGTACACTGTTCTAAAATACAAAATATATTCGTTTAGGAACGAAAATATAAAATGTATTCTTTTAGGAACGAAAATATAAAATGTACTCGTTTAGGAACGAAAATATAAAATGTACTCCTTTAGGAACGAAAATATAAAATGTACTCCTTTAGGAACGAAAATATAAAATGTACTCCTTTAGGAACGAAAATATAAAATGTACTCTTTTAGGAACGAAAATATAAAATGTACACTGTTCTAAAATACAAAATATATTCGTTTAGGAACGAAAATATAAAATGTACACTGTTCTAAAATACAAAATATATTCGTTTAGGAACGAAAATATAAAGTGTATTCTTTTAGGAACGAAAATACAAAATAAACACTGTTTCAGGAAAGAAAATACCAAATGTACGTTTTTTAGGAACGAAAATACAGAATATACACTGTTTCAGGAACAAAAAAACTTTAATGTACTCACGAAGAACTGGGGACATGTCCTCAACTTTCATCTGTACTAAAGCTCCAGAAGACGACACATCAGTAATAACAAAACTAGGAGGTAAAGGTGGATCTGGAAAGGAATAATATTTGCGGTAAATACTAGAAGGGCAAATAATTGCATTATAGTAAAACAGTTATGAAGCATGATTTCAATAACTCAGACATACACTGCACGACATTAAAATTACCCCACCCAGAAGGAGTGAAAGGATAGGGGTGAAATGTAGCACACACATAGCAATATATATTGGCATAAATAAAATAAATACCTCCTCAAGCAGCTGCTTGCCACAGAGGTCTGACAGGAGCCTGTCAGTTTATATGCCATAGTAGAAGATCTGAGAGGATGGCAGGACCTCAGCAGAAAAACGACACACACATCCATGCCTTACCCGGGGCTCGAACCCAGGTCCCTTAGATCAGTAGCCAAGCGCGCTAACCATGGGACGGCTATATATATATATACCATGATTTAATTTGCATGCCTCCCAGGATGCACTTACAGCGGTTAGAAGATGAGATAATGCATCACAATGTGACTGCCTCAGTAGATGGTTGCACCGTCGTGAACGGCAATACGGCGTGGCATGGAGTCATACAGTCGACGGATATGGTCCTGAGGAATTGCACACCAAACAACGCTGACTTGCTCCCATAATTCGTCAAGATTAAGGTGTCGGCCAGTGAGAGGATTGCACACATTGTCCAATGTGGTCCTACAGATTTTCTATTAGGAATAAATCTGGAGATCTTGCTGGCCATGGCAATACTTGAACATGTTGCAAACATTGTCTGGAGAAATTAGCAGTGTGTACACAGGCGTTGTTATGCTGCAAAATGGGCTGCTGCATGCCTCCCAGAAAAGGTAACAAAACGGGCTGCAGAACCGCGCTAACATATCATGCAGCTGTCAGTGTTTCCGTGATGTGGACAAGAGGTGACCTGCTGTCATATCCAATAGCACCCCATACTATTATGCCTGGTTGATGGGCAGTGTGCCGGTCACAAACAAAAGCTGGATCCATCGTCTCGCCAGGCTGTCACCATATATTGACCTGTCGATCATCAGCACCCAAACAGAAATGGGATTCATCATTAAACATCACAGTTCGTGACTCCAGTTCGCACGACTTTGATACCAAATTAGACATTTGGGGCGGGGGTGGTTTAGTCGGTAGCGTGCCAGTCTCGTAATCTGTAGTTCCCAGGTTCGAGTCCCAGCTGGGTCAGCATTGAGATTTATCTCCGCAAAATTCCCCGCCCTGCCCACAGTCAGTAGGGGACACCGATGGGATTGGAAAGGCCGCCGTCCGTCGGGTGGGACATTAAGCCGTGGCCCCCGTATGCGGGAGAGCCATACTCTGTGCACGTTAAAGAACACGCTGAATGGCCTAGACGGGAGGCTACCATCTGTCTCCCAACAGCTGTTCCAGTGTGTCCCCTCCCCCAACATTCTCTGAGCCTTCGGGGTCCATGTGACCTGGCCATTTAGCCCATGGTGTGCAAAAAAGTGCCGCTCAGAAATAAAACAACAACCCAACCCAAACTAGACAAGTGCTGCGATGGTTTGCAGTCAATGGCAGTTGATGTAACAGTTGCCTAGAGCACAGGTGTGCCTCATGCAATCTTCTGTTTACTGTTTGGGTTATGGGTACGTCCATGGCTACTGACACAGTCCATCGAATATCGCCTGCAGTGCTCTGTGGTGACGAACGAGCATGTCGAACAATGCACCTATCAAGCCATGCTGACGTCTGTTGGACAGCACCACTCCCTCTGTGCCGCATGCTAGAACCTTCATTTCGCCACTGTTGCCAACAGCGTCCAACAGTTCGTGCATCCCGATGAACATGGGCAGTGACATGATGTGTAGTCCATCCAGCTTCACATAAGCCTATAATTCTTTCTCTCTCAAAAGCATCCAAATGACGATAAACCCCAGGTATTTTCGGCCTTCGTTGAACAATTTCCAAGTGTAACCACCTAATCTCAACCGTTTGCACGATTTCCACCTGCATAAACACAATACCATCCCTGTTCTTTCTTGCACCTTTTATCTCTTGAGCTACACACATCATTGGCTCCGAATAATCATTATTTGCATATCTAAACTGCACACACCCACCATTTTATTTGCGTGTTTGTACGACATGTCCTTCTGTGTTGGGATGGGCAGGGGTGGCTCAGTCAGTAGCGCGCCAGGCTCGTAATCTGTAGTTCCCAGGTTCGAGTCCCAGCTGGGTCAGCGTTGAGATTTATCTCCGCAAAATTCCCTGCCCTGCCCACGGTCAGTAGGGGACACCGATGGGCTTGGAAAGGCCGCCGTCCGTCGGATGGGACGTTAAGCCGTGGCCCCGTGTACGGGAGAGCCATACCCTGTGCACGTTAAAGAACACGCTGGATGGTCTTGACGGGAGGCTACCATCTGTCTCCCAACAGCTGTTCCAGTGGGTCCCCTCCCCCAACCTTCTCTGAGCCTTCGGGGTCCATGTGACCTGGCCATTTAGCCCATGGTGTGCAAAAAAGTGCCGCTCAGAGGTAAAACAACCCAACCCAACCTTGTGGCCTGGCCATTTAGCCCATGGTGTGCAAAAAAGTGCCGCTCAGAGGTAAAACAATCCAATCTAATCCTTCTGTGTTGGGCACTTTCAATGTCGTGCTGTGTATATATATATATATAACTCAGCCACAGGGGTTTTGTAGTCGATAAAACACGGTGGGTAAAGCAGGAATTATAGGCAAAGTTTGGCTTTAGAAGAATCACAAGGCCAATACAAAATCGATAATATTAACTTGAGTGAGTTATATAGTCGTAAAGTGAGCAACAAAGAGACTTACCATTTTCTCTGGTCTTAACTTCAAAAGGCTGAGACTCAGGTCCAGATCCAACAGAATTGAAGCTTTTAACCACAATGCTGTAGGTTGTTGATTTCTGAAGCCCTTTAATCCTGAATCTTCTTCCCACATTCTCAACTGTGTGGTAAACGTATGGCAGAGGGGAAGTAGAGGTTTTGTAGCCCAAGTAATAGCCTTTGAGGACACCGTTCAACATCTCATATGGAGGAGCCTTAAAGAAAAGGAATTTTTGAACCAAAACAGAATATCCTTGCTCTGACATTAAAAACCAAGTAACGTAAGTTTGCAACATGTTCAAGTATTGCCATGGCCAGCAAGATCTCCAGATTTATTCCTAATAGAAAATCTGTAGGACCACATTGGACAATGTGTGCAATCCTCTCACTGGCCCTCACCTTAATCTTGATGAATTATGGGAGCAAGTCAGCGTTGTTTGGTGTGCAATTCCTCAGGGCCATATCCGTCGACTGTATGACTCCATGTCACGCCGTATTGCCGTTCACGACGGTGCAACCATCTACTGAGGCAGTCACATTGTGATGCATTATCTCATCTTCTAACCGCTGTAAGTGCATCCTGGGAGGCATGCAAATTAAATCATGGTATATATATATATAGCCGTCCCATGGCCGAGTGGTTAGCGCGCTTGGCTACTGATCTAAGGGACCTGGGTTCGAGCCCCGGGTAAGGCATGGATCTGTGTGTCGTTTTTCTGCTGAGGTCCTGCCATCCTCTCAGACCTTCTACTCTGGCATATAAACTGGCAGGCTCCTGTCAGACCTCTGTGGCAAGCAGCTGCTTGAGGGGGTATTTATTTATTTTTTTTTTATGATCTGCCAGGAACATCCTTCTCAAACTATCTGTTGTGGAGGATCGGCAGAAAGCTCTGTTTCTGAGATCCGTTGGTCGCACGTGTGCCTGGATCTTATGTCCACGTGTTACCTCAAGAAACAAGGTATGTCTATGCGCGTGACACTTTCCTCACCTGGCACGACATGACGTCATCTGGAGTGTTGGACGGTAAGAAATGTGGCGTTATGGCATATCAATGTTACGCTTCTGGAAACGTATTTCTTTTCTGGCAGCTCACTGCAGACCAGTGACTGATGGGGGGCGGGGGTGGCTCAGTCAGTAGCGCGCCAGGCTCGTAATCTGTATTTCCCAGGTTCGAGTCCCAGCTGGGTCAGCGTTGAGATTTATCTCCGCAAAATTCCTCGCCCAGCCCACGGTCAGTAGGGAACACCGATGGGCTTGGAAAGGCCGCCGTCCGTCGGATGGGACGTTAAGCCGTGGCCCCGTGTGTGGGAAAGAGCCATACCCTGTGCACGTTAAAGAACACGCTGGATGCCCTTGACGGGGGGGGGCTACCATCTGTCTTCCAACAGCTGTTCCAGTGGGTCCCTCCCCCAACCTTCTCTGAGCCTTCGGGGTCCATGTGACCTGGCCATTTAGCCCATGGTGTGCAAAAAAGTGCCGCTCAGAGGGGGGCCAACAACCCAAGTGACTGATGGCTTGTGGACTTGTGCCAGTCCACAGACTACCCCTTTCACAAGCACTGTATTATATATATATAACCCAGCCAAAGGAGTTTTGTGGTCGATAAAACGCGGCTATGTTCTCTATGCTACATAACACGTTTCCTTTTCTACACTTAACACTTAAAATACAGTGGTGAGAGTTGACTCAGTTAGTAGTAGGCAATGCTCATAATTTGCCATTCTGAACAGCATTTTTAAGCCGTGACTCCGTGTGTGGGAGAGCTATACCTTGAGCACGTTAAAAAACATGCTGGATGGCTTTGACAAGAAACTTTTATCTCTCTCATAACAGCTGCACAGCAGATCACCTTCGACAACCTTCTGTGTGCCATTGGGAGTCTTATGACCTGGGGGGGCGGGGGTGGCTCAGTCGGTAGCGCGCCAGGCTCGTAATCTGTAGTTCCCAGGTTCGAGTCCCAGCTTGGTCAGCGTTGAGATTTATCTCCGCAAAATTCCCCGCCCTGCCCACGGTCAGTAGGGGACACCGATGGGCTTGGAAAGGCCGTCGTCCGTCGGATGGGACGTTAAGCCGTGGCCCCGTGTGCGGGAGAGCCATACCCTGTGCACGTTAAAGAACACGCTGGATGGCCTTGACGGGAGGCTACCATCTGTCTCCCAACAGCTGTTCCAGTGGGTCCCCTCCCCCAACCTTCTCTGAGCCTTCGGGGTCCATGTGATCTGATCATTTAGCCCATAGTGTGCAAAAAAGTGCCGCTCAGAGGTAAAACAACCCAACCCAACTCCTCCCTCAACCTTCTCTGAGCCTTCAGGGTCCATGTGATCTGGTTGGGTTGTTTTACGAGTGGCACTTTTTTGCACACCATGGGCTAAATGGCCAGGTCACATGGACCCCGAAGGCTCAGAGAAGGTTGGGGGAGGGGACTCACTGGAACAGCTATTGGGAGACAGATGGTAGCCTCCCGTCAAGACCACCCAGTGTGTTCTTTAACGTGCACAGGGTATGGCTCTCCCGCACACGGGGCCATGGCTTAACGTCCCATCCGACGGACGGCGGCCTTTCCAAGCCCATCGGTGTCCCCTACTGACCGTGGGCAGGGCGGGGAATTTTGCGGAGATAAATCTCAACGCTGACCCAGCTGGGACTCGAACCTGGGAACTGCAGATTACGAGCCTGGCGCGCTACCGACTGAGCCACCCCCGCCCCGTGTGATCTGGTCATTTAGCCCAGAGTGTGTAAAAAAGTGCCGCTCAAAGGTAAAACAACCCAACCCAACTCCTCCCTCAACCTTCTCTGAGCCTTCAGGATCCATGTGATCTGATCATTTAGCCATTAGTGTGCAAAAAAGTGCCGCTCAGAGGTGAAACAACCCAACTTTGCAGTGGACAAGGAGAGCGCTGATGGGAATTGACAGCTGTACTGTCTCTGTGATGCCTTATGGGCTGAAATCCCATTCTGACGTCACTCTGTGACGTTTTTGTCCAGATCTTCGAGAAATGTTTCGAATACCTTGAAACTGCTTCCACAGTCAGCTTGAGACTGATTTACTTACACTCTTCCTATGTCTCTCCATTTCAACGAATCGCCCAATCGGATTCTTTGTGACATGTTCAGAATGTTACATGTCTTATTGCTGACTTTGTAAGATTAGCACGCACACTCCTCCACATTTTCGATCTCGCGTCTTTATATACTCATTTGGCTTGACATGCACTTTCTGGCACGGTGGCGTTTTTGTTGTCTTTTCACGTACCGCGTTCTAGCTCATTAGAAGGCACACTTCCTGTTTCAGGAAGATACTTCCTGTTTAGACACTTCCTGTTTTACATGTGACAGTACTTTGAGTTATTTATTTGCACCACTAGGTTGTGATTAAATTTTCACTTTCGTTGCTTTTATTTTGAGAACTAGTGAAGTTATAGTATGATATAATAATAACACAATCTATTATATAAAACAGAGAGTTTGTTTTCATTAGGGATGTACCGAGGGAATCCTGAACCCTATCCCCACCCAACTAGCTGAAAATCTGATAGTCTTATATGAAACCTTGAACTGTCTTTCAGTTTTCAAATCCAAAACAGTTGTTTGCAATAATTTTATTCTAGCCCCATATTGTATGTCCGATACCAAAAGTAAATTAAAAAATCAGCAAACCAAAAAAAAAACGTAGTATATACAATTAGTTCTTGTTCTGCTTGATTTCTACGACACTTGTAGAAGTGAAGGAAGATATCACTCTGAAGTTAACGTCGATCAATTTTAGAGGAAAAATTGTCTTCAGTCGGGGGGATAGGAACCCGTGACCTCTTGATAACATGTCAGGTGCTCTGGACCACTGAGCTACCAGCCACCCGTCAAGATCTCCTCTAATTGATGCTATGAACTTTCATTTTTTTAAATACGTCGAAAGTTCAGAGCATCATTTTGAAGAGATCTTTATCGGCGGCCAGTAGCTCAGTGGTCCAGAGCAGCTGCCATGTTATCAGGAGGTCGTGAGTTCGAATCCCTCCCGACTCAAGATAATTTTTTCCTCTAAAACTGATCGACGTTAACTTCAGGGTGATATCTTCCTTAACATTCATTAAATACGTCGAAAAAATACCTTTTCAATTTAAACTTGTAGAAGAGTCTTGTTTTTGTGGGGTCGGGGGTGGCTGAGTCGGTAGCGCGCCAGACTCGTAATCTGTAGTTCCCAGGTTCGAATCCCAGCTGGGTCAGCGTTGAGATTTATCTCCGCAAAATTCCCCGCCCTGCCGACGGTCAGTAGGGGACACCGATGGGCTTGGAAAGGCCGCCGTCCGTCGGATAAGACGTTAAGCCGTGGCGCCGTGTGCGAGAGAGCCATACCCTGTGCACGTTAAAGAACACGCTGGATGGCCTTGACGGGAGGCTACCATCTGTCTCCCAACAGCTGTTCCAGTGGGTCCCCTCCCCCAACCTTCTCTGAGCCTTCGGGGTCCTTGTGGCCTGGTCATTTAGCCCATGGTGTGCAAAAAAAGTGCCGCTCAGAGGTAAAACAACCCAACGTTAAAGAACACGCTGGATGGCCTTGACGGGAGGCTACCATCTGTCTCCCAACAGCTGTTCCAGTGGGTCCCCTCCCCCAACCTTCTCTGAGCCTTCGGGGTCCATGTGACCTGGCCATTTAGCCCATGGTGTACAAAAAAAGTGCCGCTCAGAGGTAAAACAATCCAACGTTAAAGAACACGCTGGATGGCCTTGACGCGAGGCTACCATCTGTCTCCCAACAGCTGTTCCAGTGGGTCCCCTCCCCCAACCTTCTCTGAGCCTTCGGGGTCCATGTGACCTGGCCATATAGCCCACGGTGTGCAAAAAAGTGCATCTCAGAGGTAAAACAACCCAACTTGTTTTTGTGATGACCTGTATTGTTGGCAATTATATTCATGAATCGAATGCTAAGTCGCATGTAAAATAAGCACCGCGAAAACAGTATAAGAGAAGGTAAGATGAATACTTACTTTCCACGTGACTTCAACAAATCTGGATCCAACAGCCTGAGCGTGAACATCTGTGGGAGCTCCACTTGGCGCTGGGAGAAAAAAAAAATGTACCGTTGATTTAAAAAAAAATCGTTTAATCAATCTCTAACTTGTTTTTAGAAAGAAAAAAAAAACGCACTGTTTTCATTTTGGCGTTTGTTTTTCTATCCTGGGGCGGGGGTGGCTCAGTCGGTAGCTCGCCAGACTCGTAATCTGCAGTTCTCAGGCTCGAAACCCAACTGTGCCAGCGTTGAGATTTATCTCCGCTAAACGTCCCATCCCGGGGGTGGCTCAGTCGGTAGCGCGCCAGGCTCGTAATCTGTAGTTCCCAGGTTCGAGTCCCAACTGGGTCAGCGTTGAGATTTATCTCCGCAAACCTGCGCCCTGCCCACGGTCAGTAGGGGACACCGATGGGTTTGGAGAGGCCGCCGTCCGTCGGATGGGACGTTAAGCCGTGGCCCCGTGTGCGGGAGAGCCATACCTTGTGCACGTTAAAGAACACGCTGGATGGCCTTGACGGGAGGCTACCATCTGTCTCCCAACAGCTGTTCCAGTGGATCTCCTCCCCCAACAACTGTTCCAGTGGATCTCCTCCCCCAACCCCCTCTGAGCTCTCGGGGTCCACGTGACCTGGCCATTTAGCCCATGGCGTGCAAAAAAGTGCCGCTCAGAGGATAATCTTTTTTGCACACCATGGGCTAAATGGCCAGGTCACATGGACCCCTAAGGCTCAGAGAAGGTTGGGGGGAGGGGACCCACTGGAACAGCTGTTGGGAGACAGATGGTAGTCTCCCGTCAAGGCCATCCAGCGTCTTTAACGTGCACAGGGTATGGCTCTCCCCACACAGGGTCACGGCTTAACGTCCCATCCGACGGACGGCGGCCTTTCCAAGCTCATCGGTGTCCCCTACTGACCGTGGGCAGGGCGGGGAATTTTGCTGAGATAAATCTCAACGCTGACCCAGCTGGGACTCGAACCTGGGAACTACAGATTACGAGCCTGGCGCGCTACCGACTGAGCCACCCCCGCCCCAGCCTTAACTGACATAGTGGTTAATAGTCAATGCCAGTCTTAAACTTATACAAAACTGAAGAATAGTGAAAGAAATCTTTACACAAAATTCTAAAATACAAACTTATTTTATTAAACACTTTGATGCAATACTTATTACTAAGTTTTAATTAACTTCTGAAATCATTTTTTGTGGCTGGCATTGTTATCGCTAAATATTCAAACTTCCATAACTCATTAAATACTGAACGAATATTGTTGAAAATCGAGATATTGATTTATTTGATTGAGATCTTTATCTACAATCACATTTTTCTAAACAAAAAAACTTATTTTAGAAATTATAGCGCTTTGACGTTAGCTTCCCATTGACTTAACATATAGGATTTTCCTTAATTTACGAAAACCAGTATAGTAAGAATTATCCCCTATCAGCGGACAGCCGGTCATTCGCAATCATCTATATATATATATCCGTCTCCACCTTTTTTTCTTTTAGATTCCACTAAAATGAAGGGAAAGAAATCGTACCGGAACAGCGTTCCAGGTTCAGTTCTGCCGAATACTTGGACCTCTCCCCCATCCTCTCATTCGGATCACTTCCCCCTCCCCCTTTTATTTTCTTCTAGATCCGGGCCAGATCCAGAGTGTTCTTTGACGTGCACGAGGTATGGTTCTCAAGCAAACTGAGCCATAGAATAACGCCCTACCGACGGATGGCGGCCTCTCCAAGCTTATTTAGTGACCTACCAAGACACGACATTCAATAAATACTGTTTCATTAAAACAAAATCTCCACGACTAGAAGGGGCGGCCGCAGCTCGTAATCTGCTGTTCCCAGTCCCATCTGGGCCGGCGTTGAGATTTATCTTCGCAAAAATCCCTGGCCTCGGTCAATAGGGGACGCCATTGGACTTGGGAAGACTCTGCCCACCAGATGGGACATCAAATAGTGGCCCAGTGTGTGTGAGAGCCATACCCTATGCACATTAAAGAACACGCTGGATGGCCTTGATGGGAGGTTACCATCTGTCTCCTGACAGCTAGCAGTGGGTCTCCTCATCAAACCTTCTCTGAGTCCTCGGGGTTAGTTCTTAAACAAGTGCCGCTCAGAGGTAAAACAACCCAAAATAATCCACTACTTCATTGAACATTTTAGGGGTAAACTTCCTTTGGCAGAGCCGCAGGCTAAGCCTCAGGATATCTGTAATTCAGTAGACAGTACTTCCCCACTATCGGGGAGAAACGAGCCACAAGGGCTGACCTTGACCCCGGAGAGGTCGGTAGATTTCCAGGCAGTCAAGAAGCAGGTTGTTGCGGAAGAATTTTAATCTCGATAAATCACTTTTTGAAGTTATAAGTCTGACTCTGTCCGTAGTTTTGCATTTTATGTAATAAAAACTGACCGTCAAAGAGTTAAAAATATTTATCCGTTGTGTAAAGACTGATTTGATTGAAAGATTTGCTTACCTTCTTCATTAGAAAGATTTGCTTACCTTCTTCCTTAGAAAGATTTGCTTACCGTCTTCCTTAGAAAGATTTGCCCACCTTCTTCATTAGAAAGATTTGATTACCTTCTTCATTAGAAAGATTTGCTTACCTTCTACCCTTAGAAAGATTTGCTTACCTTCTTCCTTAGAAAGATTTGCTTACCTTCTTCCTTAGAAAGATTTGCTTACCTTCTCCCTTAGAAAGATTTGCTTACCTTCTTCATTAGAAAGATTTGCTTACCTTCTTCCTTCGAAAGATTTGCTTACCTTCTTCCTTAGAAAGATTTGCTTACCTTCTTCCTTAGAAAGACTTGCTTACCTTCTTCATTAGAAAGATTTGCTTACCTTCTTCCTTAGAAAGATTTGCTTACCTTCTTCCTTAGAAAGATTTGCTTACCTTCTCCCTTAGAAAGATTTGCTTACCTTCTCCCTTAGAAAGATTTGCTTACCTTCTTCCTTAGAAAGACTTGCTTACCTTCTTCCTTAGAAAGATTTGCTTACCTTCTTCCTTAGAAAGATTTGCTTACCTTCTTCCTTAGTCTGAACGTGCCTCATTTGGGAAGGCTCACTGAGTCCGACTCCGTTCTCAGCCAACACCTGAACGGTGTAAGAAGTTCCTGGATGCAGTGACTCGAGGTAAGTGGAGGTGTCACTTCCTGCCAAGGTCAACTGATGCAGCTGTTTGCCAGATTCTGGACAACAAAGACAAAGGAACTTCTGATACATTTCCATTGTGCTAGCCTCGATTTCAATGAAATAATTGATTTCTTTAAGTTATTTTAAAACAGAAGACTGAAAAATTAAATCGTTGCAAATTGGGAGATAGTTATTTCGTAAAAAAATGCCTAAAAAATCTTTCAGATCAGATTTTTTTCAATTTTTTTTTTCTTGACAGCAAAAAGAAAAAGGAATAGCATTTTCTGACGCCTTTAAACGTTGAAAATTTTAGAATGGTGACATAGATACACTAAACATGAAACAAAATTTTAAAATTTATACTATTTTTTAAATTTAATACATTTGCTACTTAACATTATTAATTTCAACGAAATATTCACAGTGATGAGTGAACTCGTGAAAAAAAAAGACATGGTTTTCAACATCCCTATAAAATTATTCGATTTCCCTCAGCTTTCATTAAATCCAGTTGAAATATATTTTCTAATCTAATAAACCTTTAAGAAAAACACAAACCAATCAAACTTACCCCTTCTGATAAATTACAATAAATCCTTAAGAAACTAAATCCGATCAAAGTTATCCTTTGTGATAAATTCTAATAAACCATTAAGAAACAGAAACCGATCAAAGTTATCCTTTGCGATAAATTCTAATAAACCATTAAGAAACAAAATCCGATCAAAGTTATCCTTTGTGATAAATTTTAATAAATCCTTAAGAAACAAAATCCGATCAAAAATATCCTTTGTAATAAAATCACTAAGAAAAATATCCGATCAAAGTTATCCGTTGTAATAAATTTTAATAAATCCATAAGAAACAAAATCCGATGAAAGATATCCTTTGTAATAAATTTTAATAAATTCCTTAAGAAAAATATCCGATCAAAGTTATCCCTTGCAAACAATTTTAATAAATCCTTAAGAAACAAAATCCGTTCAAAAATATCCTTTGCAATAAATTCTAATAAACCATTAAGAAACAAAATCCGATCAAAAGTATCCTTTGCTATAAATTTTAATAAAGTCTTAAGAAACAAAATCCGATCAAAAGTATCCTTTGCAAAAAATTCTAATAAACCATTAAGAAACAAAATCCGATCAAAAGTATCTTTTGCTATAAATTTTAATAAATCCTTAAGAAACAAAATCCGATCAAAGTTATCCTATGTAATAAATTCTTAAGAAACAAAATCCGATCAAAAATATCCTTTGTAATAAATTCTAATAAATCCTTAAGAAACAAAATGCGATCTAAGGTATCCTTTGCAATAAATTTTAATAATCCTTAAGAAACAAAATTCGATCAAAGATATCCTTTGCAATAAATTACAATAAATCCTTAACGGACAAATTCCGATCAAAGTTGTCCTTTGTGATAAATTCTAATAAACCATTAAGAAACAAAATCCGATCAAAAGTATCCTTTGCAATAAATTATAATAAATCCTTAAGAAACAAAATTCGATCAAAGTTATCCTTTGTAATAAATTCTAATAAATCCTTAAGAAACAAAATCCGATAAAAGTTATCCTTTGTAATAAATTCTAATAAATTCTTAAGAAACAAAATCCGATCAAAAATATCCTTTGCAATAAATTCTAATAAACCATTAAGAAACAAAATCCGATCAAAGTTATCGTTTGTAATAAATTTTAATAAATCCTTAAGAAACAAAATCCGATCAAAGTTATCCTTTGCAATAAATTTTAATAAATTCTTAAGAAACAAAATCCGATCAAAGTTATCCTTTGTAATAAATTCTAATAAATTCTTAAGAAATAAAATCCGATCAAAGTTATCCTTTGTAATAAATTCTAGACAATCCTTAAGAAAAATATCCGATCAAAGTTATCCCTTGTAATAAATTGTAATAAATCCTTAAGAAACAAAATCCGGTCAAAAATATCCTTTGCAATAAATTCTAATAAATTCTTAAGAAACAAAATCCGATCAAAGTTGTCCTTTGTAATAAATTTTAATAAATCCTTAAGAAACAAAATCCGATCAAAGTTACCCTTTGTAATAAAATCCCTAAGAAAAATATCCGATCAAAGTTATCCGTTGTAATAAATTTTAATAAATCCATAAGAAACAAAATCTGATCAAAGTTATCCTTTGTAATAAATTTTAATAAATCCTTAAGAAACAAAATCCGATCAAAGTTACCCTTTGTAATAAAATCCCTAAGAAAAATATCCTATCAAAGTTATCCGTTGTAATAAATTTTAATAAATCCATAAGAAACAAAATCCGATCAAAGATATCCTTTGTAATAAATTTTAATAAATCCTTAAGAAAAATATCCGATTAAAGATATCCTTTGTAATAAATTTTAATAAAACCATACGAAAAATATCCGATCAAAGTTATCCCGTGTAATAAATTTTAATAAATCCTTAAGAAACAAAATCTGATTAAAGTTAACCTTTGTAATAAATTTTAATAAATCCATAAAAACAAAATCCGATCAAAGGTATTCTTTGTAATAAATTTTAATAAATCCTTAAGAAAAATATCCGATTAAAGTTATCCTTTGTAATAAATTTTAATAAACCCTTAAGAAAAATATCCGATCAAAGTTATCCCTTGTAATAAATTTTAATAAATTCTTAAGAAACAAAACCCGATCAAAGATATCCTAATGAATTTTAATAAATCCTTAAGAAAAATATCCGATCAATTTTAATAAATCCATGAGAAAGAAAATCCTATCAAAGTTATCCTTTGTAATAAATTTTAATAAATCCTTAAGAAACAAAATCTGATTAAAGTTAACCTTTGTAATAAATTTTAAGATATCCTTAAGAGAAATATCCGATCAAAGTTATCCTTTGTAATAAATTTTAATAAATCCATAAGAAACAAAATCCGATCAAAGTTACCCTTTGAAATAAAATCCCTAAGAAAAATATCCGATCAAAGTTATCCCTTGTAATAAATTGTAAGAAATCCTTAAGAAACAAAATCCGATCAAAAATATCCTTTGCAATAAATTCTAATAAACCATTAAGAAACAAAATCCGATCAAAGTTATCCTTTGTAATAAATTTTACTAAATCCTTAAGAAACAAAATCCGATCAAAGTTATCCTTTGTAATAAATTTTAATAAATCCTTAAGAAACAAAATCCGATCAAAGTTACCCTTTGTAATAAATTTTAATAAATCCTTAAGAAACAAAATCCGATCAAAGTTATCCTTTGTAATAAACTTTAATAAATTCTTAAGAAACAAAATCCGATCAAAGTTATCGTTTGTAATAAATTTTAATAAATCTTTAAGAAACAAAATCCGATCAAAGTTATCCTTTGTAATATATTCTAATAAATTCTTAAGAAACAAAATCCGATCAAAGTTATCCTTTGTAATAAATTCTAGACAATCCTTAAGAAAAATATCCGATCAAAGTTATCCCTTGTAATAAATTGTAATAAATCCTTAAGAAACAAAATCCGATCAAAAATATCCTTTGCAATAAATTCTAATAAAATTCTTAAGAAACAAAATCCGATCAAAGTTGTCCTTTGAAATAAATTTTAATAAATCCTTAAGAACCAAAATCCGATCAAAGTTACCCTTTGTAATAAAATCCCTAAGAAAAATATCCGATCAAAGTTATCCGTTGTAATAAATTTTAATAAATCCATAAGAAACAAAATCCGATCAAAGATATCCTTTGTAATAAATTTTAATAAATCCTTAAGAGAAATATCCGATTAAAGATATCCTTTGTAATAAATTTTAATAAAACCATACGAAAAATATCCGATCAAAGTTATCCCGTGTAATAAATTTTAATAAATCCTTAAGAAACAAAGTACGATCAAAGTTATCCTTTGTAATAAATTCTAATAAATCCTTAAGAAACAAAATCTGATTAAAGTTAACCTTTGTAATAAATTTTAATAAATCCATAAAAACAAAATCCGATCAAAGTTATCCTTTGTAATAAATTTTAATAAATTCTTAAGAAACAAAATCCGATCAAAGTTATCCTTAGTAATAAATTCTAATAAATTCTTAAGAAACAAAATCCGATCAAAATTATCCTTTGTAATAAATTCTAGACAATCCTTAAGAAAAATATCCGATCAAAGTTATCCCGTGTAATAAATTTTAATAAACCCTTAAGAAACAAAATCCGATCAAAGTTATCCTTTGTAATAAATTTTAATAAATTCTTAAGAAACAAAATCCGATCAAAGTTATCCTTTGTAATAAATTCTTAAGAAACAAAATCCGATCAAAGTTATCCTTTGTAATAAATTCTAGACAATCCTTAAGAAAAATATCCGATCAAAGTTATCCCTTGTAATAAATTGTAAGAAATCCTTAAGAAACAAAATCCGATCAAAAATATCCTTTGTAATAAATTTTAATAAATCCTTAAGAAACAAAATCCGATCAAAGTTATCCTTTGTAATAAACTTTAATAAATTCTTAAGAAACAAAATCCGATCAAAGTTATCCTTTGTAATAAATTCTAATAAACCATTAAGAAACAAAATTCGATCAAAGTTATCCTTTGTAATAAATTTTAATAAATCCTTAAGAAACAAAATCCGATCAAAGTTATCCTTTGTAATAAATTTTAATAAATTCTTAAGAAACAAAATCCGTTCAAAGTTATCCTTTGTAATAAATTCTAATAAATTCTTAAGAAACAAAATCCGATCAAAGTTATCCTTTGTAATAAATTCTAGACAATCCTTAAGAAAAATATCCGATCAAAGTTATCCCTTGTAATAAATTGTAAGAAATCCTTAAGAAGCAAAATCCGATCAAAAATATCCTTTGTAATAAATTTTAATAAATCCTTAAGAAACAAAATCCGATCAAAGTTATCCTTTGTAATAAATTTTAATAAATCCTTAAGAAACAAAATCCGATCAAAAATATCCTTTGCAATAAATTCTAATAAACCATTAAGAAACAAAATCCGATCAAAGTTATCCTTTGTAATAAATTTTAATAAATCCTTAAGAAACAAATCCAATCAAAGTTATCCTTTGTAATAAATTTTAATAAATACTTAAGAAACAAAATCCGATCAAAATTATCCTTTGTAATAAATTCTAATAAATTCTTAAGAAACAAAATCCGACAAAGTTATCCCTTGTAATAAATTGTAATAAATCCTTAAGAAACAAAATCCAATCAAAAATATCCTTTGCAATAAATTCTAATAAACCATTAAGAAACAAAATCCGATCAAAGTTATCCTTTGTAATAAATTTTAATAAATCCTTAAGAAACAAAATCCGATCAAAGTTATCCTTTGTAATAAATTTTAATAAATCCTTAAGAAACAAAATCCGATCAAAAATATCCTTTGCAATAAATTCTAATAAACCATTAAGAAACAAAATCCGATCAAAGTTATCCTTTGTAATAAATTTTAATAAATCCTTAAGAAACAAAATCCGATCAAAGTTATCCTTTGTAATAAATTTTAATAAATCCTTAAGAAACAAAATCCGATCAAAAATATCCTTTGCAATAAATTCTAATAAACCATTAAGAAACAAAATCCGATCAAAGTTATCCTTTGTAATAAATTTTAATAAATCCTTAAGAAACAAATCTAATCAAAGTTATCCTTTGTAATAAATTTTAATAAATACTTAAGAAACAAAATCCGATCAAAATTATCCTTTGTAATAAATTCTAATAAATTCTTAAGAAACAAAATCCGATCAAAGTTATCCCTTGTAATAAATTGTAATAAATCCTTAAGAAACAAAATCCAATCAAAAATATCCTTTGCAATAAATTCTAATAAACCATTAAGAAACAAAATCCGATCAAAAATATCCTTTGCAATAAATTCTAATAAACCATTAAGAAACAAAATCCGATCAAAGTTATCCTTTGTAATAAATTTTAATAAATTCTTAAGAAACAAAATCCGATCAAAGTTATCCTTAGTAATAAATTCTAATAAACCATTAAGAAACAAAATCCGATCAAAAAATATCCTTTGTAATAAATTCTAATAAACCATTAAGAAACAAAATCCGATCAAAGTTACCCTTTGTAATAAATTGTAATAAATCCTTAAGAAACAAAATCCAATCAAAAATATCCTTTGCAATAAATTCTAATAAACCATTAAGAAACAAAATCCGATCAAAGTTATCCTTTGTAATAAATTTTAATAAATCCTTAAGAAACAAAATCCGATCAAAGTTATCCTTTGTAATAAAATCCCTAAGAAAAATATCCGATCAAAGTTATCCGTTGTAATAAATTTTAATAAATCCATAAGAAACAAAATCCGATCAAAGATATCCTTTGTAATAAATTTTAATAAATCCTTAAGAAAAATATCCGATTAAAGATATCCTTTGTAATAAATTTTAATAAAACCATACGAAAAATATCCGATCAAAGTTATCCCGTGTAATAAATTTTAATAAATCCTTAAGAAACAAAGTACGATCAAAGTTATCCTTTGTAATAAATTTTAATAAATCCTTAAGAAACAAAATCTGATTAAAGTTAACCTTTGTAATAAATTTTAATAAATCCATAGAAACAAAATCCGATCAAAGGTATACTTTGTAATAAATTTTAATAAATCCTTAAGGAAAATATCAGATTAAAGTTATCCCTTGTAATAAATTTTAATAAATCCATAAGAAACAAAATCCGATCAAAGTTATCCTTTGTAATAAATTTTAATAAACCCTTAAGAAAAATATCCGATCAAAGTTATCCCTTGTAATAAATTTTAATAAATTCTTAAGAAACAAAGCCCGATCAAAGATATCCTAATGAATTTTAATAAATCCTTAAGAAAAATATCCGATCAATTTTAATAAATCCATGAGAAACAAAATCCTATCAAAGGTATCCTTTGTAATAAATTTTAATAAATCCTTAAGAAACAAAATCTGATTAAAGTTAACCTTTGTAATAAATTTTAAGATATCCTTAAGAGAAATATCCGATCAAAGTTATCCTTTGTAATAAATTTTAATAAATCCTTAAGAAACAAAATCCGATCAAAGTTACCCTTTGTAATAAATTGTAATAAATCCTTAAGAAATAAAATCCGATCAAAAATATCCTTTGCAATAAATTCTAATAAACCATTAAGAAACAAAATCCGATCAAAGATATCCTTTGTAATAAATTTTGATAAATCCTTAAGAAAAATATCCAATTAAAGATATCCTTTGTAATAAATTTTAATAAAACCATACGAAAAATATCCGATCAAAGTTATCCCGTGTAATAAATTTTAATAAATCCTTAAGAAACAAAGTACGATCAAAGTTATCCTTTGTAATAAATTTTAATAAATCCTTAAGAAACAAAATCTGATTAAAGTTAACCTTTGTAATAAATTTTAATAAATCCATAGAAACAAAATCCGATCAAAGGTATACTTTGCAATAAATTTTAATAAATCCTTAAGGAAAATATCAGATTAAAGTTATCCCTTGTAATAAATTTTAATAAATCCATAAGAAACAAAATCCGATCAAAGTTATCTTTGCAATAAATTTTAATAAACCCTTAAGAAAAATATCCGATCAAAGTTATCCCTTGTAATAAATTTTAATAAATCCTTAAGAAACAAAATCTGATTAAAGTTAACCTTTGTAATAAATTTTAAGATATCCTTAAGAGAAATATCCAATCAAAGTTATCCTTTGTAATAAATTTTAATAAATCCATAAGAAACAAAATCCGATCAAAGTTTGCTAACAATGTAGTCGTAGACAGTATTTGTAATATGTGTGTTAATATTTTTAGTTGAAATTGCAAAGTTACAAGTTTTGTGTTACCATGTTCATTTCTCTCTCCACGCAATTTGTTTTAACTGTTTTTCAGTTTCATTATCAAATAATTTCAATTGTTCTATTTTGATAAATGAGACACTGTCATAACATTTTATGTATGAAAAATAATGCTCAACTGTATTTCCTGCAGATGAGCTATTAGCTTTGTGGGTCAAATGTAAAAAAATCTCTCTATATCTGTGTTTTGCCAGATGATGATGATGAATATATATATATCTGCTACCAAAAATAAAATTTGTATTTCTTTGTGTGTGTGTATTTAACCGAGCACTAGTAAATGGTGACACTCACCTCCATTTTTCCAATATCTGACATGATATTTGAGCACGGGACTGTTGCTAGGTGATGGCGCCTGCCAGGACACTCGAGTGGAACGACTCGTAATTTCTGTGACACGAACACCTCGCGGCGAGGACGATGGCTCTAAAAAGAAGAAAAAAAAATTTAAAATCGCGATTAATTTAGCAAAATACTTCCTCTATTTACCGAAAATATGTCAAAAATAAAACGACAGATGGAAAAATAAACAGAATAATTTTAAAATTTTTAGGGATGCGCTTTGGGTTGGGTTGTTTTACCTCTGAGCGGCACTTTTTTGCACACCATGGCTAAATGGCCAGGTCACATAGGCCTCGAAGGCTCAGAGAAGGTTGGGGGAGGGGACCCACTGGAACAGCTGTTGGGAGACAGATGGTAGCCTCCCGTCAAGGCCATCCAGCATGTTCTTTAACTTGCACAGGGTATGGCTCTCCCCCACATGGGGCCACGGCTTAACGTCCCATCCGACGGACGACGGCCTTTTCAAGCCCATCGGTGTCACCTACTGACCGTGGGTAGGGCGGAGAATTTTGCGGAGATAAATCTCAACGCTGACCCAGCTGGGACTCGAACCTGGGAATTATAGATTACGAGCCTGGCGCGCTACCGACTGAGCCACCCCCGCCCCAGGGATGCGCTTAAAACGAAATAAAAAACATTATCCTTCAAATAGCTGCAGGCCACAAAGGTCTGACAAGAACCTGTTAATTAACACTACTCTACCCAAAACATTAGAAGATTTCCATGTTATGTCAATGGGAATCTAATTACGAAGGTTTATGACTTCAATATTATTCATTGCATCGAAAAATGTAATTGGAGACAAATTAAAGATCATAATCGAATCTATTTAAATCTCCATTTTTTTCAAACATTATTCGTTTAGTATTTGAAAATTATGGAAGCTGGAATATTAAACAATAAATGATCTTGTTTTATAAAATCATTCATAAATATTCAGCAAATATTGTTGAAAAATCAATATTTAAATGGATATTTGATTGTAACTTTAATTTATCTTCAGTCACATTTTCCCATCAAACGCATATTTAACGAGTTATAGGGGGCGGGGGTAGCTCAGTCGGTAGCGCGCCAGGCTCGTAATCTGTAGTTCCCAGGTTCGAGTCCCAGCTGGGTCAGCGTTGAGATTTATCTCCGCAAAATTCCCCGCCCTGCCCACGGTCAGTAGGGAACACCGATGGGCTTGGAAAGGCCGCCGTCCGTCGGATGGGACGTTAAGACGTGGCCCCGTGTGCGGGAGAGCCATACCCTGTGCAGGTTAAAGAACACGCTGGATGGCCTTGACGGGAGGCTACCATCTGTCTCCCAACAGCTGTTCCAGTGGGTCCACTCCCCCAACCTTCTCTGAGTCTTCGGGATCCATGTGACCTGGCCATTTAGCCCATGGTGTGCAAAAAAGTGCCTGTCAGAGGTAAAACAACCCAATCCAACCATAACGAGTTATAGAGCTTTGAAATTAGCTTCCCATTGACATAACACAAAAATCCTCTAACGTTTATTCAAAATTAAAAAAAAAATTAAATATTTTAAAATTTAATGAACAATGCGTGAAATATGCAGAAGTTTAATAATTTCTGGCCTATTAGCATTCTCAAGGGATGTACTCACCTCCATTTCCAAATCGAACCTGCTTCAAAATATTATTTTTTAATAAATGACCATTTATATACCAACGGATGACAGATACAAGTATGCTCTTGGAATTTGTTAAAGACAAATTCTCTTCAGAGAACAAGCAATTTTCTCCATCTATAAATTCCATTGTGCTTTTAGGACCCGTTTATTATAATTAATATTTCCGTTCGGCAATGCTTATTCGAGAGTTACAGAGATATGACGATGGATTTACCAAGGACGCTGAGGGCAATGGTTCCTTCATGTTCCCCGAATTCGTTCTTCATGAGACACGTGTAGACTCCTCCGTCGCTCGGCTGACTGTCCCGCACTAAGAGCTCGAAAGTTTCACCTTTTGCATTTCTACGTTGATTCCCTTCAAATCTAAAAGATACAGATGAAGTAATTTCATCGTCGATGCTATTGAAAATGAGCATGAAAAAACAGTTATGTCATTTGAATTATTTTAACATTAGTGTGCAGAAAAATCCGATTTAATTATACAGGTTAAAGCGCAAATCTTTTCGTTTCTAAACTGTCACTCCGACCTCTATTTGACCTTGAACTCGACACCAGATCTGAATTTTTTTAACATTTCTGAAATCTACGGCCCGAAAAAGCCCTCTGCACCAGTTTCAGCTCTCTAACACTGTAAATATCTCCCTTCTTTACTTGAGAGTTCGCTAGCCGAACGTCTATAAAAAAGAAAAAAAAAATACCCCCTCAAGCAGCTGTTGCCACAGAGGTCTGACAGGAGCCTGTCAGTATATACGCCACAGTAGGTCTGAGATACTGAATCTTAATCACACTAGTTAACCTAGCCAATAATAAAACCATGAACTCGGTATCTCTCGATTAAATATTACTTTAACGAACACCTCATATTCATCATCATCATCATCATCATCATCCTCAAGCAGCCATGGACTACGGAGGTCCAACCAGACCTTGCAATTTAGTTCTCCAAGCAAATCTGTCCTGAGCTACATCTACTGCATCTGGCCACTGCACACCAATTCTAACAAGGTCCTGTTTGACATTGTCTGCCCACCGCATCCTAGGTCTCCCCTTCTTTCTGAGGCCTTTAGGCACACTGTTCATAACCCTATTCGCCAATCTATAATTATTCATACGGGCAACATGGCCAAACCAACGGAGTCTCTCTCTGCACAATATGCTGCTTAAAGGAGGTTGCAAACTCCTTTGCCTAACCTCATCATTAGTTACAAAGTTGAACCACCTAATGCCCAAGATACTGCGTAAACATCTGGAATCAAAAGCATCTAGTTTCCTGTTATCTTGTGTACAAAGTGTCCAACCATAACTAACCCTAGAAAGAACCAAACTATTATACAGTCTAATTTTAGTTTTACATACATACATATTCAGTTAGGGTGCAGCTTTAATCCAATGTCCAACCGAGAACATCCAATCACACACTCCTGGAGCGCTGACATGATTTTATTAAAAAGTCCTTCATATATGCTGGCTCCCAGAGCACAGCATTCCACTTTCCTTCCTACTCGTTCGACAGTCAGGAGAGAAAGTCCCTTTCCACCATGATGGGTTCCCCTTCCTTCCAGTGGCGGGGGTGGCTCAGTCGGTAGCGCGCCAGGCTCGCAATCTGTAGTTCCCAGGTTCGAGTCCCAGCTGGGTCAGCGTTGAGATTTATCTCCGCAAAATTCTCCGCCCTGCCCACGGTCAGTAGGTGGCACCGATGGGCTTGGAAAGGCCGCCATCCGTCGGATGGGACGTTAAGCCGTGGCCCCGTGTGCGGGAGAGCCATACCCTGTGCACGTTAAAGAACACGCTGGATGGCCTTGACGGGAGGCTACCATCTGTCTCCCAACAGCTGTTCCAGTGGGTCCCCTCCCCCAACCTTCTCTGAGCCTTCGGGGTCCATGTGACCTGGCCATTTAGCCCATGGTGTGCAAAAAAGTGCCGCTCAGAGGTAAAACAACCCAACAACAACCCAACCCCTTCCTTCCCGCTGTAAGAAAGCAGTAGTCTTCACGTCATTGAATCCCACGATGCGCCAAATCGAGTTCCGCAGGTCATCTGGGTCACACGTGGCTCTCGCCTAATATCGCACACAGTGGAAAGGCAACGTTAAAGTCCAGATGCGAACATCCTTGACAAGCACCAGTATATCGAAAATCTCACCACTGACCTCGAAGGACCCATCACATCCAAAATTTCTAATATCTATGATCCGAAATACTCCAGGCATCAATTTTAGCTATCTAGCACTGGTAGATCAGGATTTTAACTTTTTTCATATTCCCAAACATTTAATTAGTCAAATGTTTTTCGTTACAATATTCCTTTAATATACAATGAAAAAAGTTTATATACATATACCTGTTTAATTTAAAATCGAAAATACGAACTACCTAATATCCAATTAATCCAAATATTTGAGTTTTTACTGTATTTCGGTTTAATACCACCTACTGCTATACCTTAGTCTTATTACCATTTAGAAATACTAGACATAATCTCAAAACTAAACAAGTTTAAACATCGTAAAATTTTCAGTAATTTGTCCCAATTTAAAAAAAAATATTTTGCTTGCTTCAAGCCTTAACTACGAAGTTCCCGTTTCAGAATAGTCCTCTCTACACAAGAACACTCATGACAAACTAATGAATAAAAAATCCAAAAATAATACCTTGATCCAGGATGAATTTCTATTACGGTTTTTTTCTTCTTCCAGATGACAATTATAGGAGGGTCACCCGTAACCTCACACATCAATCGAGCTGCCTCTCCTTTCCTTATGGCAACTTGCTCTGTTGTTACCACAATTCGAGGTGGAACTGTCAAAATTAAGGACAAATTCAATTAACACTCTCTCGCAAATTAAAAAATAGCGTAAAAAAACAACTAAATTTAGATGTTACTCCTAGTTTATACAAGTTTCTCATGTTGAATAAATAAAAAGATAATAAATACCCCTTCAAGCAGCTGCTTGCCACAGAGGTCTGACAGGAGCCTGTCAGTTTATATGCCACAGATAGGAGATCTGAGAGGATGGCAGGACCTCAGCAGAAAAACGACACACACATCCATGCCTAATCCGGGGCTCGAACCCGAATTAGGCATGGATGTCATTAGAGGCATGGCAGGTCCCTTAGATCAGTAGACAAGCGTGCTAACCACTCGGCCACGGGACGGCACAGATGTTGAATACCGAACTGTAATTTTAGTTTCAAAAGGAATTTCGCTTTAAATATACAGTCGCTCAAAAAAATATCCGAGTACTATGATACTTTTTTTTTTAATTCTGTAATCAACCATAGTGTTCGGATATTTTTTTGGCGACTGTACAAGTAAAATTTGATGGAAACTCTAAACACTGACACAAGTTTTGTTCTGGAATTATCTGATTTCTGAAGGATAGTTAATTTTTTTATTTCATGTTTTTTGCAGCAACACATTATTACTAGAAGGGCTAGGTTGTTTTACCCCTGAGCGGCAATTTCTTTGTTCACAATGGACTAAATGACTAAATCACAAGGACCCACGAGCTCAGAGGTTGAGGAAGGGGAGTAGGGTTTGTTGTTTTACCTCTCAGCGTCATTTTTTTTGCAACCATGGGTTAATAACCAGATTACAAGGACTCCATGGGTCAGAGAAGATTAGGATAATAATGGTAGATGG
Organism: Ryuthela nishihirai; assembly: GCA_038380435.1. Lineage (NCBI taxonomy): Eukaryota > Metazoa > Arthropoda > Arachnida > Araneae > Heptathelidae > Ryuthela > Ryuthela nishihirai. The sequence goes on along the minus strand of JAWZYU010000992.1, from coordinate 15,268 downwards.
TAGCCTCCTGTCAAAGCCATCCAGCGAGTCACAAGGTATAGCTCTCCTGCATATAAGACCACGGTTTATCACCCCATCAGACGAATATCGATCTTTCCAAGCTCAAAGGTGTCCCTTTTCTGTCCGAGGGCAAAATGGGGTTTAGCGGAGATAAATTTCAACGCAGACACAATTGGCACTGGAACCTGGGAACTGCAGATTATTTGGGGCGGGGGTGGCTCAGTCGGTAGCGCGCCAGGCTCGTAATCTGTAGTTCCCAGGTTCGAGTCCCAGCTGGGTCAGCGTTGAGATTTATCTCCGCAAAATTCTCCGCCCTGCCCACGGTCAGTAGGGGACACCGATGGGCTTGGAAACGCCGCCGTCCGTCGGATGGGACGTTAAGCCGTGGTCCCGTGTGCGGGAGAGCCATACCCTGTGCACGTTAAAGAACACGCTGGATGGCCTTGACGGGAGGCTACCATCTGCCTCCCAACAGCTGTTCCAGTGGGTCCCCTCCCCCAACCTTCTCTGAGCCTTCGGGGTCCATGTGACCTGGCCATTTAGCCCATGGTGTGCAAAAAAGTGCCGCTCAGAGGTAAAACGACCCAACCCAACCCAACTGCAGATTATTAGAAGAAACGTAACCAATGTTTGATTAGTAAAAGGATTTCCTTTATTGTAAAACCATGCAGCCCACTTACCATTAATTTTCAAGCGGATGTTTTTGCTAAGTCCAGGACCGATACCGTTGTCCACTTCGCACCTATACGTTCCCGAATCGCTTTCATCGGATTTAGCGATGAAGAGTGTTCCGTTGGGAGATACAGTCATTTTCGAGTCACTCCTCACAAACAGGTAATCGTCCTCGCTCTCACCTGCTACGAAAAGGAAAATGATGGGAAAATGATTTCTTCAAATCTGAATAATTAACATCTGTTGCATTTAACTGTTTAAAACGTTATTTATATATTTTACAGGGTCATTATAAAAGAATATTCATATTTTTAAGTGCTATATATATTATTAAATAATTAACAAGAATAACTGTGTGTGCAAAATGTCAAGAAACTCTCAAAGCTTCGTTTTGTGTTTAACAGATTTCCACGTGGTCGCCATTAATCGCGTGATATTCAAATTCCGTCCATTCTCGGCTCAGCATGTCTACTGTAGCACTTTTCTTTTCATTTTGAAAATTATGATTTTTTTTCGGGATAAACGATGTTTTTTGATGTCTTCCCCTAAAAAAGAAGTTTAATGGCGTCAAATTGGGAATTTCGGGGGTCACAAGATCGGTCAACCTCTGCCAATCCAGTGATTTAGAAATTTGACATTTAACACATAAATGTGATATTAATATCACACCATAATATCAAAAATTTTGATGTAAATAAGGTGTCTTAAAAACAAGACTCATTTTCATTCATGGTAATTTACCAAAGAAATTTGATGTAAATAAGGTGTCTTAAAAAATAAATTTTTTTAAGAAAATTTTGAGAGTTTTTTGGCATTTTAGAAACAAAAATATTTTTCCTAATTATTTGATAAAATTTAATTATAAAAGAGTTAAAAAATATGCATGTATTTATGAATGAAGGATAACTTTTCTTCTGAAGATGCTACATGTATTCGAGAATAAGGAATAACTTTTCTTCTTAAGATGTTACATGTATTCGAGAATTTGGGATAGCTTTCCTTCTTAAGATGTTGCATGTATTCGTGAATGAGAGAGAGCTGTCCTTCTTAAAGTGCTACATGTATTCGTGTATTTTAAGATTCTACTCGTATTTGTGAATGAAGGATAACGTTGCTTCTTGAGATGACATATATCCGTGATTGAGGAATAGCCTTCTTTCTTGAGATGCTATATGTATTTGTGAATGAGGGATAGCGTTCTTTCTTAAGATACTATATGGATCCGTGAATGACAATGAGTCTTGTTTTTTAAGACAACTTAATAACATCAAAGCTTTATTACATGTGTTCTTTTCTTGCCTCAAGTCATACGCTGGCTGCTGGACCCATTCAAATTCATCTGGGTCCATATTCGATGAGTCCATGGTTTCATGTTACTCCAACCTTTTTAAGACAGGCAGTCTTCTTCTGACTGCAATATATGGTCCAACCATAGCTTGGTCTTCGGTATCTCTTGATTCCTCTACAGATTTATTCATCTTCAGCAAAAACAATTACATATCTGTTTACAATTTAAGAGCGACCACTCCAGCAACAGATAGCACAAAAATAAGATTTTATAGACCATAAATAAAATGGCAAAATATTCGATAAATCACCAAGATAAAATGGGAAAAGATTCAGCAAATAAAAATACCCTCTTTGTATATATTTTCAGCCATAAAATTCTGCATCACAAACTTATTGCTTGGCATTATGATTTGAAATTTCCTCTTTAACACGATAAAATTTATTCAATACAAAATTTAATTGTTATTTTACTTTTCTGTATGGTATCCCTGATTTATATTAGAGTCAGATGAAAGATCCAAATAATCAAAACTGCTTAACTTAATTGTTATTTTACTTTTCTGTATGGTATCCCTGATTTATATTAGAGTCAGATGAAAGATCCAAATAATCAAAACTGCTTAACTTAATTGTTATTTTACTTTTCTGTATGGTATCCCTGATTTATATTAGAGTCAGATGAAAGATCCAAATAATCAAAACTGCTTAACTTAATTGTTATTTTACTTTTCTGTATGGTATCCCTGATTTATATTAGAGTCAGATGAAAGATCCAAATAATCAAAACTGCTTAACTTAATTGTTATTTTACTTTTCTGTATGGTATCCCTGATTTATATTAGAGTCAGATGAAAGATCCAAATAATCAAAACTGCTTAACTTAATTGTTATTTTACTTTTCTGTATGGTATCCCTGATTTATATTAGAGTCAGATGAAAGATCCAAATAATCAAAACTGCTTAACTTAATTGTTATTTTACTTTTCTGTATGGTATCCCTGATTTATATTAGAGTCAGATGAAAGATCCAAATAATCAAAACTGCTTAACTTAATTGTTATTTTACTTTTCTGTATGGTATCCCTGATTTATATTAGAGTCAGATGAAAGATCCAAATAATCAAAACTGCTTAACTTAATTGTTATTTTACTTTTCTGTATGGTGTCCCTGATTTATATTAGAGTCAGATGAAAGATCCAAATAATCAAAACCGTTTAACTTAATTGTTATTTTACTTTTCTGTATGGTATCCCTGATTTATATTAGAGTCAGATGAAAGATCCAAATAATCAAAACTGCTTAACTTAATTGTTATTTTACTTTTCTGTATGGTATCCCTGATTTATATTAGAGTCAGATGAAAGATCCAAATAATCAAAACTGCTTCACTTAATTGTTATTTTACTTTTCTGTATGGTATCCCTGATTTATATTAGAGTCAGATGAAAGATCCAAATAATCAAAACTGCTTAACTTAATTGTTATTTTACTTTTCTGTATGGTATCCCTGATTTATATTAGAGTCAGATGAAAGATCCAAATAATCAAAACTGCTTAACTTAATTGTTATTTTACTTTTCTGTATGGTGTCCCTGATTTATATTAGAGTCAGATGAAAGATCCAAATAATCAAAACTGCTTAACTTAATTGTTATTTTACTTTTCTGTATGGTATCCCTGATTTATATTAGAGTCAGATGAAAGATCCAAATAATCAAAATTGCTTAACGTAATTGTTATTTTACTTTCTGTATGGTATCCCTGATTTATATTAGAGTCAGATGAAAGATCCAAATAATCAAAACTGCTTAACTTAATTGTTATTTTACTTTTCTGTATGGTATCCCTGATTTATATTAGAGTCAGATGAAAGATCCAAATAATCAAAATTGCTTAACTTAATTGTTATTTTACTTTCTGTATGGTATCCCTGATTTATATTAGAGTCAGATGAAAGATCCAAATAATCAAAACTGCTTAACTTAATTGTTATTTTACTTTTCTGTATGGTATCCCTGATTTATATTAGAGTCAGATGAAAGATCCAAATAATCAAAACTGCTTAACTTAATTGTTATTTTACTTTTCTGTATGGTGTCCCTGATTTATATTAGAGTCAGATGAAAGATCCAAATAATCAAAACTGCTTAACTTAATTGTTATTTTACTTTTCTGTATGGTGTCCCTGATTTATATTAGAGTCAGATGAAAGATCCAAATAATCAAAACTGCTTCACTTAATTGTTTTTTACTTTTTCTGTATGGTATCCCTGATTTATATTAGAGTCAGATGAAAGATCCAAATAATCAAAACTGCTTAACTTAATTGTTATTTTACTTTTCTGTATGGTGTCCCTGATTTATATTAGAGTCAGATGAAAGATCCAAATAATCAAAACTGCTTAACTTAATTGTTATTTTACTTTTCTGTATGGTGTCCCTGATTTATATTAGAGTCAGATGAAAGATCCAAATAATCAAAACTGCTTAACTTAATTGTTATTTTACTTTTCTGTATGGTGTCCCTGATTTATATTGAGTCAGATGAAAGATCCAAATAATCAAAACTGCTTAACTTAATTGTTATTTTACTTTTCTGTATGGTATCCCTGATTTATATTAGAGTCAGATGAAAGATCCAAATAATCAAAACTGCTTAACTTAATTGTTATTTTACTTTTCTGTATGGTATCCCTGATTTATATTAGAGTCAGATGAAAGATCCAAATAATCAAAACTGCTTAACTTAATTGTTATTTTACTTTTCTGTATGGTATCCCTGATTTATATTAGAGTCAGATGAAAGATCCAAATAATCAAAACTGCTTAACTTAATTGTTATTTTACTTTTCTGTATGGTGTCCCTGATTTATATTGAGTCAGATGAAAGATCCAAATAATCAAAACTGCTTAACTTAATTGTTATTTTACTTTTCTGTATGGTATCCCTGATTTATATTAGAGTCAGATGAAAGATCCAAATTATCAAAACTGCTTAACTTAATTGTTATTTTACTTTTCTGTATGGTGTCCCTGATTTATATTAGAGTCAGATGAAAGATCCAAATAATCAAAACTGCTTAACTTAATTGTTATTTTACTTTTCTGTATGGTGTCCCTGATTTATATTAGAGTCAGATGAAAGATCCAAATAATCAAAACTGCTTAACTTAATTGTTATTTTACTTTTCTGTATGGTATCCCTGTTTTATATTAGAGTCAGATGAAAGATCCAAATAATCAAAACTGCTTAACTTAATTGTTATTTTACTTTTCTGTATGGTATCCCTGATTTATATTAGAGTCAGATGAAAGATCCAAATAATCAAAACTGCTTAACTTAATTGTTATTTTACTTTTCTGTATGGTATCCCTGATTCATATTAGAGTCAGATGAAAGATCCAAATAATCAAAACTGCTTAACTTAATTGTTATTTTACTTTTCTGTATGGTGTCCCTGATTTATATTGAGTCAGATGAAAGATCCAAATAATCAAAACTGCTTAACTTAATTGTTATTTTACTTTTCTGTATGGTATCCATGATTTATATTAGAGTCAGATGAAAGATCCAAATAATCAAAACTGCTTAACTTAATTGTTATTTTACTTTTCTGTATGGTATCCCTGATTTATATTAGAGTCAGATGAAAGATCCAAATAATCAAAACTGCTTAACTTAATTGTTATTTTACTTTTCTGTATGGTATCCCTGATTTATATTAGAGTCAGATGAAAGATCCAAATAATCAAAACTGCTTAACTTAATTGTTATTTTACTTTTCTGTATGGTATCCCTGATTTATATTAGAGTCAGATGAAAGATCCAAATAATCAAAACTGCTTAACTTAATTGTTATTTTACTTTTCTGTATGGTATCCCTGATTTATATTAGAGTCAGATGAAAGATCCAAATAATCAAAACTGCTTAACTTAATTGTTATTTTACTTTTCTGTATGGTGTCCCTGATTTATATTAGAGTCAGATGAAAGATCCAAATAATCAAAACTGCTTAACTTAATTGTTATTTTACTTTTCTGTATGGTGTCCCTGATTTATATTAGAGTCAGATGAAAGATCCAAATAATCAAAACTGCTTAACTTAATTGTTATTTTACTTTTCTGTATGGTGTCCCTGATTTATATTAGAGTCAGATGAAAGATCCAAATAATCAAAACTGCTTAACTTAATTGTTATTTTACTTTTCTGTATGGTATCCCTGATTTATATTAGAGTCAGATGAAAGATCCAAATAATCAAAACTGCTTAACTTAATTGTTATTTTACTTTTCTGTATGGTATCCCTGATTTATATTAGAGTCAGATGAAAGATCCAAATAATCAAAACTGCTTAACTTAATTGTTATTTTACTTTTCTGTATGGTATCCCTGATTTATATTAGAGTCAGATGAAAGATCCAAATAATCAAAACTGCTTAACTTAATTGTTATTTTACTTTTCTGTATGGTGTCCCTGATTTATATTAGAGTCAGATGAAAGATCCAAATAATCAAAACTGCTTAACTTAATTGTTATTTTACTTTTTCTGTATGGTGTCCCTGATTTATATTGAGTCAGATGAAAGATCCAAATAATCAAAACTGCTTAACTTAATTGTTAATTTACTTTTCTGTATGGTGTCCCTGATTTATATTAGAGTCAGATGAAAGATCCAAATAATCAAAACTGCTTAACTTAATTGTTATTTAACTTTTCTGTATGGTGTCCCTGATTTATATTAGAGTCAGATGAAAGATCCAAATAATCAAAACTGCTTAACTTAATTGTTATTTTACTTTTCTGTATGGTATCCCTGATTTATATAAGAGTCAGATGAAAGATCCAAATAATCAAAACTGCTTAACTTAATTGTTATTTTACTTTTCTGTATGGTATCCCTGATTTATATTAGAGTCAGATGAAAGATCCAAATAATCAAAACTGCTTAACTTAATTGTTATTTTACTTTTCTGTATGGTATCCCTGATTTATATTAGAGTCAGATGAAAGATCCAAATAATCAAAACTGCTTAATTTAATTGTTATTTTACTTTTCTGTATGGTATCCCTGATTTATATTAGAGTCAGATGAAAGATCCAAATAATCAAAACTGCTTAACTTAATTGTTATTTTACTTTTCTGTATGGTATCCCTGATTTATATTAGAGTCAGATGAAAGATCCAAATAGTCAAAACTGCTTAACTTAATTGTTATTTTACTTTTCTGTATGGTATCCCTGATTTATATTAGAGTCAGATGAAAGATCCAAATAATCAAAACTGCTTAACTTAATTGTTATTTTACTTTTCTGTATGGTATCCCTGATTTATATTAGAGTCAGATGAAAGATCCAAATAATCAAAACTGCTTAACTTAATTGTTATTTTAATTTTCTGTATGGTGTCCCTGATTTATATTAGAGTCAGATGAAAGATCCAAATAATCAAAACTGCTTAACTTAATTGTTATTTTACTTTTCTGTATGGTGTCCCTGATTTATATTAGAGTCAGATGAAAGATCCAAATAATCAAAACTGCTTAACTTAATTGTTATTTTACTTTTCTGTATGGTATCCCTGATTTATATTAGAGTCAGATGAAAGATCCAAATAATCAAAACTGCTTAACTTAATTGTTATTTTACTTTTCTGTATGGTATCCCTGATTTATATTAGAGTCAGATGAAAGATCCAAATAATCAAAACTGCTTAACTTAATTGTTATTTTACTTTTCTGTATGGTATCCCTGATTTATATTAGAGTCACATGAAAGATCCAAATAATCAAAACTGCTTAACTTAATTGTTATTTTACTTTTCTGTATGGTATCCCTGATTTATATTAGAGTCAGATGAAAGATCCAAATAATCAAAACTGCTTAACTTAATTGTTATTTTACTTTTCTGTATGGTATCCCTGATTTATATAAGAGTCAGATGAAAGATCCAAATAATCAAAACTGCTTAACTTAATTGTTATTTTACTTTTCTGTATGGTATCCCTGATTTATATTAGAGTCAGATGAAAGATCCAAATAATCAAAACTGCTTAACTTAATTGTTATTTTACTTTTCTGTATGGTATCCCTGATTTATATTAGAGTCAGATGAAAGATCCAAATAATCAAAACTGCTTAATTTAATTCTTATTTTACTTTTCTGTATGGTATCCCTGATTTATATTAGAGTCAGATGAAAGATCCAAATAATCAAAACTGCTTAACTTAATTGTTATTTTACTTTTCTGTATGGTATCCCTGATTTATATTAGAGTCAGATGAAAGATCCAAATAATCAAAACTGCTTAACTTAATTGTTATTTTACTTTTCTGTATGGTATCCCTGATTTATATTAGAGTCAGATGAAAGATCCAAATAATCAAAACTGCTTAACTTAATTGTTATTTTACTTTTCTGTATGGTGTCCCTGATTTATATTAGAGTCAGATGAAAGATCCAAATAATCAAAACTGCTTAACTTAATTGTTATTTTACTTTTCTGTATGGTGTCCCTGATTTATATTAGAGTCAGATGAAAGATCCAAATAATCAAAATTGCTTAACTTAATTGTTATTTTACTTTCTGTATGGTATCCCTGATTTATATTAGAGTCAGATGAAAGATCCAAATAATCAAAACTGCTTAACTTAATTGTTATTTTACTTTTCTGTATGGTGTCCCTGATTTATATTAGAGTCAGATGAAAGATCCAAATAATCAAAACTGCTTAACTTAATTGTTATTTTACTTTTCTGTATGGTATCCCTGATTTATATTAGAGTCAGATGAAAGATCCAAATAATCAAAACTGCTTAACTTAATTGTTATTTTACTTTTCTGTATGGTATCCCTGATTTATATTAGAGTCAGATGAAAGATCCAAATAATCAAAACTCCTTAACTTAATTGTTATTTTACTTTTCTGTATGGTATCCCTGATTTATATTAGAGTCAGATGAAAGATCCAAATAATCAAAACTGCTTAACTTAATTGTTATTTTACTTTTCTGTATGGTGTCCCTGATTTATATTAGAGTCAGATGAAAGATCCAAATAATCAAAACTGCTTAACTTAATTGTTATTTTACTTTTTCTGTATGGTGTCCCTGATTTATATTGAGTCAGATGAAAGATCCAAATAATCAAAACTGCTTAACTTAATTGTTATTTTACTTTTCTGTATGGTGTCCCTGATTTATATTAGAGTCAGATGAAAGATCCAAATAATCAAAACTGCTTAACTTAATTGTTATTTTACTTTTCTGTATGGTGTCCCTGATTTATATTAGAGTCAGATGAAAGATCCAAATAATCAAAACTGCTTAACTTAATTGTTATTTTACTTTTCTGTATGGTATCCCTGATTTATATTAGAGTCAGATGAAAGATCCAAATAATCAAAACTGCTTAACTTAATTGTTATTTTACTTTTCTGTATGGTATCCCTGATTTATATTAGAGTCAGATGAAAGATCCAAATAATCAAAACTGCTTAACTTAATTGTTATTTTACTTTTCTGTATGGTGTCCCTGATTTATATTAGAGTCAGATGAAAGATCCAAATAATCAAAACTGCTTAACTTAATTGTTATTTTACTTTTTCTGTATGGTGTCCCTGATTTATATTGAGTCAGATGAAAGATCCAAATAATCAAAACTGCTTAACTTAATTGTTAATTTACTTTTCTGTATGGTGTCCCTGATTTATATTAGAGTCAGATGAAAGATCCAAATAATCAAAACTGCTTAACTTAATTGTTATTTAACTTTTCTGTATGGTGTCCCTGATTTATATTAGAGTCAGATGAAAGATCCAAATAATCAAAACTGCTTAACTTAATTGTTATTTTACTTTTCTGTATGGTATCCCTGATTTATATAAGAGTCAGATGAAAGATCCAAATAATCAAAACTGCTTAACTTAATTGTTATTTTACTTTTCTGTATGGTATCCCTGATTTATATTAGAGTCAGATGAAAGATCCAAATAATCAAAACTGCTTAACTTAATTGTTATTTTACTTTTCTGTATGGTATCCCTGATTTATATTAGAGTCAGATGAAAGATCCAAATAATCAAAACTGCTTAATTTAATTGTTATTTTACTTTTCTGTATGGTATCCCTGATTTATATTAGAGTCAGATGAAAGATCCAAATAATCAAAACTGCTTAACTTAATTGTTATTTTACTTTTCTGTATGGTATCCCTGATTTATATTAGAGTCAGATGAAAGATCCAAATAGTCAAAACTGCTTAACTTAATTGTTATTTTACTTTTCTGTATGGTATCCCTGATTTATATTAGAGTCAGATGAAAGATCCAAATAATCAAAACTGCTTAACTTAATTGTTATTTTACTTTTCTGTATGGTATCCCTGATTTATATTAGAGTCAGATGAAAGATCCAAATAATCAAAACTGCTTAACTTAATTGTTATTTTAATTTTCTGTATGGTGTCCCTGATTTATATTAGAGTCAGATGAAAGATCCAAATAATCAAAACTGCTTAACTTAATTGTTATTTTACTTTTCTGTATGGTGTCCCTGATTTATATTAGAGTCAGATGAAAGATCCAAATAATCAAAACTGCTTAACTTAATTGTTATTTTACTTTTCTGTATGGTATCCCTGATTTATATTAGAGTCAGATGAAAGATCCAAATAATCAAAACTGCTTAACTTAATTGTTATTTTACTTTTCTGTATGGTATCCCTGATTTATATTAGAGTCAGATGAAAGATCCAAATAATCAAAACTGCTTAACTTAATTGTTATTTTACTTTTCTGTATGGTATCCCTGATTTATATTAGAGTCACATGAAAGATCCAAATAATCAAAACTGCTTAACTTAATTGTTATTTTACTTTTCTGTATGGTATCCCTGATTTATATTAGAGTCAGATGAAAGATCCAAATAATCAAAACTGCTTAACTTAATTGTTATTTTACTTTTCTGTATGGTATCCCTGATTTATATAAGAGTCAGATGAAAGATCCAAATAATCAAAACTGCTTAACTTAATTGTTATTTTACTTTTCTGTATGGTATCCCTGATTTATATTAGAGTCAGATGAAAGATCCAAATAATCAAAACTGCTTAACTTAATTGTTATTTTACTTTTCTGTATGGTATCCCTGATTTATATTAGAGTCAGATGAAAGATCCAAATAATCAAAACTGCTTAATTTAATTCTTATTTTACTTTTCTGTATGGTATCCCTGATTTATATTAGAGTCAGATGAAAGATCCAAATAATCAAAACTGCTTAACTTAATTGTTATTTTACTTTTCTGTATGGTATCCCTGATTTATATTAGAGTCAGATGAAAGATCCAAATAATCAAAACTGCTTAACTTAATTGTTATTTTACTTTTCTGTATGGTATCCCTGATTTATATTAGAGTCAGATGAAAGATCCAAATAATCAAAACTGCTTAACTTAATTGTTATTTTACTTTTCTGTATGGTGTCCCTGATTTATATTAGAGTCAGATGAAAGATCCAAATAATCAAAACTGCTTAACTTAATTGTTATTTTACTTTTCTGTATGGTGTCCCTGATTTATATTAGAGTCAGATGAAAGATCCAAATAATCAAAATTGCTTAACTTAATTGTTATTTTACTTTCTGTATGGTATCCCTGATTTATATTAGAGTCAGATGAAAGATCCAAATAATCAAAACTGCTTAACTTAATTGTTATTTTACTTTTCTGTATGGTGTCCCTGATTTATATTAGAGTCAGATGAAAGATCCAAATAATCAAAACTGCTTAACTTAATTGTTATTTTACTTTTCTGTATGGTATCCCTGATTTATATTAGAGTCAGATGAAAGATCCAAATAATCAAAACTGCTTAACTTAATTGTTATTTTACTTTTCTGTATGGTATCCCTGATTTATATTAGAGTCAGATGAAAGATCCAAATAATCAAAACTCCTTAACTTAATTGTTATTTTACTTTTCTGTATGGTATCCCTGATTTATATTAGAGTCAGATGAAAGATCCAAATAATCAAAACTGCTTAACTTAATTGTTATTTTACTTTTCTGTATGGTGTCCCTGATTTATATTAGAGTCAGATGAAAGATCCAAATAATCAAAACTGCTTAACTTAATTGTTATTTTACTTTTTCTGTATGGTGTCCCTGATTTATATTGAGTCAGATGAAAGATCCAAATAATCAAAACTGCTTAACTTAATTGTTATTTTACTTTTCTGTATGGTGTCCCTGATTTATATTAGAGTCAGATGAAAGATCCAAATAATCAAAACTGCTTAACTTAATTGTTATTTTACTTTTCTGTATGGTGTCCCTGATTTATATTAGAGTCAGATGAAAGATCCAAATAATCAAAACTGCTTAACTTAATTGTTATTTTACTTTTCTGTATGGTATCCCTGATTTATATAAGAGTCAGATGAAAGATCCAAATAATCAAAACTGCTTAACTTAATTGTTATTGTACTTTTCTGTATGGTATCCCTGATTTATATTAGAGTCAGATGAAAGATCCAAATAATCAAAACTGCTTAACTTAATTGTTATTTTACTTTTCTGTGTGGTGTCCCTGATTTATATTAGAGTCAGATGAAAGATCCAAATAATCAAAACTGCTTAACTTAATTGTTATTTTACTTTTTCTGTATGGTGTCCCTGATTTATAATGAGTCAGATGAAAGATCCAAATAATCAAAACTGCTTAACTTAATTGTTAATTTACTTTTCTGTATGGTGTCCCTGATTTATATTAGAGTCAGATGAAAGATCCAAATAATCAAAACTGCTTAACTTAATTGTTATTTAACTTTTCTGTATGGTGTCCCTGATTTATATTAGAGTCAGATGAAAGATCCAAATAATCAAAACTGCTTAACTTAATTGTTATTTTACTTTTCTGTATGGTATCCCTGATTTATATAAGAGTCAGATGAAAGATCCAAATAATCAAAACTGCTTAACTTAATTGTTATTTTACTTTTCTGTATGGTATCCCTGATTTATATTAGAGTCAGATGAAAGATCCAAATAATCAAAACTGCTTAACTTAATTGTTATTTTACTTTTCTGTATGGTATCCCTGATTTATATTAGAGTCAGATGAAAGATCCAAATAATCAAAACTGCTTAATTTAATTGTTATTTTACTTTTCTGTATGGTATCCCTGATTTATATTAGAGTCAGATGAAAGATCCAAATAATCAAAACTGCTTAACTTAATTGTTATTTTACTTTTCTGTATGGTATCCCTGATTTATATTAGAGTCAGATGAAAGATCCAAATAGTCAAAACTGCTTAACTTAATTGTTATTTTACTTTTCTGTATGGTATCCCTGATTTATATTAGAGTCAGATGAAAGATCCAAATAATCAAAACTGCTTAACTTAATTGTTATTTTACTTTTCTGTATGGTATCCCTGATTTATATTAGAGTCAGATGAAAGATCCAAATAATCAAAACTGCTTAACTTAATTGTTATTTTACTTTTCTGTATGGTGTCCCTGATTTATATTAGAGTCAGATGAAAGATCCAAATAATCAAAACTGCTTAACTTAATTGTTATTTTACTTTTCTGTATGGTGTCCCTGATTTATATTAGAGTCAGATGAAAGATCCAAATAATCAAAACTGCTTAACTTAATTGTTATTTTACTTTTCTGTATGGTATCCCTGATTTATATTAGAGTCAGATGAAAGATCCAAATAATCAAAACTGCTTAACTTAATTGTTATTTTACTTTTCTGTATGGTATCCCTGATTTATATTAGAGTCAGATGAAAGATCCAAATAATCAAAACTGCTTAACTTAATTGTTATTTTACTTTTCTGTATGGTATCCCTGATTTATATTAGAGTCACATGAAAGATCCAAATAATCAAAACTGCTTAACTTAATTGTTATTTTACTTTTCTGTATGGTATCCCTGATTTATATTAGAGTCAGATGAAAGATCCAAATAATCAAAACTGCTTAACTTAATTGTTATTTTACTTTTCTGTATGGTATCCCTGATTTATATAAGAGTCAGATGAAAGATCCAAATAATCAAAACTGCTTAACTTAATTGTTATTTTACTTTTCTGTATGGTATCCCTGATTTATATTAGAGTCAGATGAAAGATCCAAATAATCAAAACTGCTTAACTTAATTGTTATTTTACTTTTCTGTATGGTATCCCTGATTTATATTAGAGTCAGATGAAAGATCCAAATAATCAAAACTGCTTAACTTTAATTGTTATTTTACTTTTCTGTATGGTATCCCTGATTTATATTAGAGTCAGATGAAAGATCCAAATAATCAAAACTGCTTAACTTAATTGTTATTTTACTTTTCTGTATGGTATCCCTGATTTATATTAGAGTCAGATGAAAGATCCAAATAATCAAAACTGCTTAACTTAATTGTTATTTTACTTTTCTGTATGGTATCCCTGATTTATATTAGAGTCAGATGAAAGATCCAAATAATCAAAACTGCTTAACTTAATTGTTATTTTACTTTTCTGTATGGTATCCCTGATTTATATTAGAGTCAGATGAAAGATCCAAATAATCAAAACTGCTTAACTTAATTGTTATTTTACTTTTCTGTATGGTATCCCTGATTTATATTAGAGTCAGATGAAAGATCCAAATAATCAAAACTGCTTAACTTAATTGTTATTTTACTTTTCTGTATGGTATCCCTGATTTATATTAGAGTCAGATGAAAGATCCAAATAATCAAAACTGCTTAACTTAATTGTTATTTTACTTTTCTGTATGGTATCCCTGATTTATATTAGAGTCAGATGAAAGATCCAAATAATCAAAACTGCTTAACTTAATTGTTATTTTACTTTTCTGTATGGTATCCCTGATTTATATTAGAGTCAGATGAAAGATCCAAATAATCAAAACTGCTTAACTTAATTGTTATTTTACTTTTCTGTATGGTATCCCTGATTTATATTAGAGTCAGATGAAAGATCCAAATAATCAAAACTGCTTAACTTAATTGTTATTTTACTTTTCTGTATGGTATCCCTGATTTATATTAGAGTCAGATGAAAGATCCAAATAATCAAAACTGCTTAACTTAATTGTTATTTTACTTTTCTGTATGGTATCCCTGATTTATATTAGAGTCAGATGAAAGATCCAAATAATCAAAACTGCTTAACTTAATTGTTATTTTACTTTTCTGTATGGTATCCCTGATTTATATTAGAGTCAGATGAAAGATCCAAATAATCAAAACTGCTTAACTTAATTGTTATTTTACTTTTCT
>JAWZYU010000991.1:0-56765 GCA_038380435.1 Ryuthela nishihirai | reverse complement strand
CGTTGCACTCAGTGGCACGAGTTGTAAAACCCGTTGGCGTCAGCGGGAAAACCCAGGGGATTAGTAAAACACGTTGGCGTCAGGGAGAAAACCCAGGGGTTTACCTACTACCGGTCGTACAAGGTTCGGGTTTCGCGCTGCCATCTATGTGCAAGCATGGGAACTAATTTTTGTTCACCTATCCCCATTTTTTTCCCTTGCTCCACCGAGTGGTACATATGTATATGTATATATTTTTTTTTATTTCATTTTTTCCAGCGTGACGTCACCTGCAAACGAGACAGTGCTATATATGCGAGAAGAATATGGGGCAAGTAGAGTATACAAAAGTTTATTAAAGTTTATAAGATAATGATAGGAAATTTTAAAGTAATTTTCCTAATAAAATAAACAACCAGTACCAAATGTTTCTAAAATAATTCAATACCAGATGTTTACCGATCGTCAAACTACTCACGTGTTGACAATTCGATTTCGTTACCATCGTTGAAAGGTTAATAATAGACTTTTTTTCTTGAAATTTCCGTCATATCTTTCTATTCTACCAACGCATGGAACTCTAGAAGAGTTTATCAAATGTTGTTTTTGATCTAAATTGGGACTGATTTTGCTGTAGGAATCGTTTCGTCTGGCATAAACGTTAGAAAGGATCCAAATTAATATATTTTTGCCTTAACGAATAATGGAGAAAAAAATGTCGTTTATTTAAATAAAATATCTCAGCTATTTTTGCCTAAATGAAACGGAAAATTTTCTTCTTATTAAATTCTTTCATTTGCTACAGTAAATAAGCCATTCTAGAGTAAATAAGCTATTATATTAAGCTTATTTTGCTAGAGTAAATAAGCTTTCATTTGCTAGAGTAATTTCTAACCGCTTGGGTGAAGTTACCTTTACGTTTTGCCCTGCTATGCTTGTTTGGGAAAAGCTTTTCTGAACATCCTTTAATTACTCTATATGATTTCGCAAACGTATATCAGTTTATAAGGGGAGATCGTATTTTGAAGTTTTCCGATTTATTGGTATATATAGTGTGAGGTAATTCTGTCGGAATAATTTTTCACTGCATAAGAAACTAACGGCTACTCACCGCACTTCCCTTAATTGTCCGGATGATTTTAGAGAGGTATAAAAGTGTAAAACTGAAAAATGAATCTAACACGGAAAAATCTAAATCTGACAACAAAGGACAACCTATATATGACGTAGCAACGGTCTGCCCTACGCAACAGTACTCTCTGAAGGCTTTCATATCGTATATTATTTTCGCTGCGCAACAATTGGAATTCGAAAAAAACAATTGTTGCTCCTCAATTGTTATCGGTTGGCTTCGAAAAACGATGCTATGGATTCGTGGTTGTTTTACTCGGCCTTTGATCAAACGGAGACTTCCATTCCCTTTCCTTCCTGTCGACGGAGAATTTCAGAGCAAGTGTGTTATGCGATCCCTTTTTTTTTTGTCACACTATCGTTTTATTTCTTTTAGTTCTTCTGTAGGAGAGGGTCTATGGGTTGTGCGATCCATTTAGAGGTTCGATCGTGCCCATACCTCTGCTTTCCACAGACGTGAGTTATATGCTGTTTCTCCTAGAGTAGAGTGATTCACTGGATTTTTTTTTTTTAAAGGTTTTCTAGGTTTTTCTTAGGAATTGGCATTATTCCTGGGATTTTATTTGCTCACTTGTTCCTACCGCTTGGGTCGTGTCGGTCTTTCTTACTTCTGAGCAGCACTTTTTTTGCACACAATGGGCTAAAGGTCCAGGTCCCATAGACCACGAAGGCTCAGAGGAGGTTGGGGGGTACCCACTGGATCACCCAGTGGGGGGACAAGATGGTAGACTCCCCTCAAGGCCATCCAGCGTGTTCTTTAACGTGCACAGGATATGGCCCTCCCGCACACGGAGCCACGGCCTAATGTCCCATCCGACGGACGGCGGTCATTCCAATACCATCGGTGTCCTCTACTGACCGCGGGTAGGGCGGAGATTAATGTAAACGCAGGAAGAGACTTGTGGGTGGAGGGTCACCAGCGTGTGAATTTACTTTTTAAGTGTTCTGACCTCCTCCTCCAACCCTTCGAACAAAATAACAGGGAGGTGTTTTGTGAATTGGGTTTCGATGCCGTGTGAAAATAATTTAATGTTTGGTGTATTCCCCCGCTCTAAGGGGAAGTGGTTATGTGGTTAGGGTGTAGGTGTCGCGTGAAATTTTTTCGGTGTACTCTCCCCCCTAACAGGAAGGGGTTATGTGGCTTGGTTTTAGGTAGCGTGTGAAAATTTTTTTGTGTATTCCCCCCCCCCTCTAAGAGGAAGGGGTTATGTTGGTTGGGTGTAGGTATCGTGTGAAATTTTTTCGGTGAACTCTCCCCCCCTAACAGGAAGGGGTCATGTCGGTTGGTTGTAGGTAGCTTGTGAAAATTTTTTGGTGTAATCCCACCGTCCAATAGGAAGGGGTTATTTCGGTTGGGTGTAGGTATCCTGTGAAAATTTTTCGGTGTACTCTCCCCCCCCATAAGAGGAAGGGGTTATGTTGGTTGGTTGTAGGTAGCGTGTGAAATTTTTTTGGTGTATTCCCACCGTCCAAAAGGAAGGGGTTATGTGGATTAGGTGTAGGTATCGTGTGAAATTTTTTCGGTGTACTCTCCCCCCCATAAGAGGAAGGGGTTATGTTGGTTGGTTGTAGGTAGCGTGTGAAATTTTTTTGGTGTATTCCCACCGTCCAAAAGGAAGGGGTTATGTGGATTAGGTGTAGGTATCGTGTGAAATTTTTTCGGTGTACTCTCCCCCCCCCCCCCCCTTCCATAAGAGGAAGGGGCTATGTGGGTTGGTTGTAGGTAGCGTGTGAAAATTTTTTGGTGTATTCCCACCGTCCAATAGGAAGGGGTTGTGTGGGTTGGATGTAGGTATCGTGTGAAATTTTTTCGGTGTATCCCCCCCTCCTCTAAGAGGAAGGGGTTATGTGGGTTGGGTGTCAAGGACCTGTGAATTATTTTTTTTTTCTTTTGTACCTTATTATGAAGTGTCGGGTGACTCTCAACTTCCCTTCACACTTTATCCAGGCTTAGGACTGGCAGCGCATTGCGCTGGCGTGTTTAAAAGTTGTCTGTCTCTCTGGTGGACTTGGTATCATAGCACAATGTGCAGAGTTTTACAACGACATAGAAAAAAGAATACAATGCACAGCAAAAGTGACATACAAACATACAGGAAACAGCGAGAGTGTCTTCTCTTTGCTTTTAAGAAATTTTTTATATTTTTTTTTTATTTTTGAACATTTAAATTTTTTTTTTTTTTATTTTTGAACATTTAAATATTTTTTTTTTTTTGGTTTTTTGATTTTCACTTAATTCTTTTTTCAGTTTTTCCTGTTTAGGATGCCAAACCCTTCCCGGACATGGCAGTCAGTCCCGGAAGGGGAGGCCGCTTCCCGATAGCTGCGACATCACACTGCGGTGGTGAAGACGTCGAGCCGTTCCTTGAGCGACGCTGCCGCCCGACCCCTCCTCTGGATCAAGACAGCAGAGACGTGCAAGGCGACGCCGAAGGCCGTGGCCACACACATCTTCGATCCCATGAAGAGCAGGACTGCACGGTCGCCACCGGTGGACCGGAGCAGTCCTGCCACGGGAGGGTAGATGAGGTTGGCCACTCCCTGGAAGAGCCGCACCAGGGTGAAGGTGCCGTTCATGTTGTCGACTCCGTGATTCGAGCTAAGCAGGAGGGGGATCAGGATGGTCCACACTCCGGTTCCCACTCCTGCGGCGACGGAGGCAACAACAAGCTGCCAGTACTCGCGGCAGAAAGGCAGTGAGATGACGGCTGCAGCCGAGACGGAGACGGCCGCGATGTATTCGGCCGTCCTCGGCAGGGGAGAGCGGCTGGCGAGAAGACCATACGAGAGGCGCACGACCAGGTCGCCGGCAGCAGAGTAGGCGAGAAGCAGCATGGCACTGCTCTTCTCGATCCCCAGCGACTTGGCGTGCTGGGGAATGTAGTGCAGGAAGTGAGGGTTGCCCATACCCATCGCGAAGATGGAAGCGCTCGTGAGGAGGAACAGGCCGTCCGTGAGGAAACGGAGGGACAGCCTCTCGGCGACCACCTTCGCGCAGGATCTGGGTGCCAGCTCTCCAGCTTCCGCGGGGGTCACGACGACGGCATCGTTGCTGCCGCCGGCGGGCACCTCGCGGAAGCGGCTCTCGGGCCGAACGAAGAGCAGGCCGCAGACTGCGATGAGCGTGAAGCAGCCGGCCAGCACGAGGAACGTGTAGTGCAGGCCGACCGCCAGCAGCAGCTCGTTGATCGCAGTGGGCAGGGCCATGGCCCCGAAGCAGCCTCCCGACAGGGCGACGGCCATCGCTGCCGGCCTCCGTGTCGTGAAGTACTTTCCAGTGCACACTATGCCGGTGGTGATGGCAAAGGATGCACCGACCCCCATGAGGCCTCCAATGGTACCTATGAGGAAGGAACCGGAGGTGGCCAGGTAGCTGAGGGCAAGGCCAGCGCTGCACAGCAATCCGCCCAGACACACGAGCGGCCTGTATCCGAAGGTAGACATGAGGATCCCTGTCACCGGTGAGAAGACCAGCGATAGGGTTCCTAGCAGCCCCGGGATCCAGGCCGCCTGGGACGGAGATGTATCAGGAAACTCCAGGAAGATCGCCACCTTCAGAGCGCTGAAGGACTTGACGAATCCTGAAAGGAGAAAGGTTATGAGAAAGCAGCCACCAGCGACGGCCCACCCGTATCCTCCATCGGGTGGAACCATCTTGGTGGCTGTGGTGGCGTTGGCACGCTCTTCCTCTACTCCCTTCGTCGCTGCAACTGGAACGGACATGGTGGAATCCAGCTCAGGTCACTGCAAAAGAAGGAGAAAAAAATTAATAATTAGAATTGGTAGAGCTAATATAAATCAGTAGTGCGTCGACTAAAGACCACTACAGACTATGCTGAAGAATACTGAACCAAAGAGTAAGCGAAAAGGTTACTATGAGGTAAAGTCGGGAGCTGGAAAACGCACGTCTGTAGCTGTCAGTGGTCGCAGAGCAAAGGGACGGGCGTTGCACTCAGTGGCACGAGTTGTAAAACCCGTTGGCGTCAGCGGGAAAACCCAGGGGATTAGTAAAACACGTTGGCGTCAGGGAGAAAACCCAGGGGTTTACCTACTACCGGTCGTACAAGGTTCGGGTTTCGCGCTGCCATCTATGTGCAAGCATGGGAACTAATTTTTGTTCACCTATCCCCATTTTTTTCCCTTGCTCCACCGAGTGGTACATATGTATATGTATATATTTTTTTTTATTTCATTTTTTCCAGCGTGACGTCACCTGCAAACGAGACAGTGCTATATATGCGAGAAGAATATGGGGCAAGTAGAGTATACAAAAGTTTATTAAAGTTTATAAGATAATGATAGGAAATTTTAAAGTAATTTTCCTAATAAAATAAACAACCAGTACCAAATGTTTCTAAAATAATTCAATACCAGATGTTTACCGATCGTCAAACTACTCACGTGTTGACAATTCGATTTCGTTACCATCGTTGAAAGGTTAATAATAGACTTTTTTTCTTGAAATTTCCGTCATATCTTTCTATTCTACCAACGCATGGAACTCTGGAAGAGTTTATCAAATGTTGTTTTTGATCTAAATTGGGACTGATTTTGCTGTAGGAATCGTTTCGTCTGGCATAAACGTTAGAAAGGATCCAAATTAATATATTTTTGCCTTAACGAATAATGGAGAAAAAAATGTCGTTTATTTAAATAAAATATCTCAGCTATTTTTGCCTAAATGAAACGGAAAATTTTCTTCTTATTAAATTCTTTCATTTGCTACAGTAAATAAGCCATTCTAGAGTATTAAGCTTATTTTGCTAGAGTAAATAAGCTTTCATTTGCTAGAGTAATTTCTAACCGCTTGGGTGAAGTTACCTTTACGTTTTGCCCTGCTATGCTTGTTTGGGAAAAGCTTTTCTGAACATCCTTTAATTACTCTATATGATTTCGCAAACGTATATCAGTTTATAAGGGGAGATCGTATTTTGAAGTTTTCCGATTTATTGGTATATATAGTGTGAGGTAATTCTGTCGGAATAATTTTTCACTGCATAAGAAACTAACGGCTACTCACCGCACTTCCCTTAATTGTCCGGATGATTTTAGAGAGGTATAAAAGTGTAAAACTGAAAAATGAATCTAACACGGAAAAATCTAAATCTGACAACAAAGGACAACCTATATATGACGTAGCAACGGTCTGCCCTACGCAACAGTACTCTCTGAAGGCTTTCATATCGTATATTATTTTCGCTGCGCAACAATTGGAATTCGAAAAAAACAATTGTTGCTCCTCAATTGTTATCGGTTGGCTTCGAAAAACGATGCTATGGATTCGTGGTTGTTTTACTCGGCCTTTGATCAAACGGAGACTTCCATTCCCTTTCCTTCCTGTCGACGGAGAATTTCAGAGCAAGTGTGTTATGCGATCCCTTTTTTTTTTGTCACACTATCGTTTTATTTCTTTTAGTTCTTCTGTAGGAGAGGGTCTATGGGTTGTGCGATCCATTTAGAGGTTCGATCGTGCCCATACCTCTGCTTTCCACAGACGTGAGTTATATGCTGTTTCTCCTAGAGTAGAGTGATTCACTGGATTTTTTTTTTTTAAAGGTTTTCTAGGTTTTTCTTAGGAATTGGCATTATTCCTGGGATTTTATTTGCTCACTTGTTCCTACCGCTTGGGTCGTGTCGGTCTTTCTTACTTCTGAGCAGCACTTTTTTTGCACACAATGGGCTAAAGGTCCAGGTCCCATAGACCACGAAGGCTCAGAGGAGGTTGGGGGGTACCCACTGGATCACCCAGTGGGGGGACAAGATGGTAGACTCCCCTCAAGGCCATCCAGCGTGTTCTTTAACGTGCACAGGATATGGCCCTCCCGCACACGGAGCCACGGCCTAATGTCCCATCCGACGGACGGCGGTCATTCCAATACCATCGGTGTCCTCTACTGACCGCGGGTAGGGCGGAGATTAATGTAAACGCAGGAAGAGACTTGTGGGTGGAGGGTCACCAGCGTGTGAATTTACTTTTTAAGTGTTCTGACCTCCTCCTCCAACCCTTCGAACAAAATAACAGGGAGGTGTTTTGTGAATTGGGTTTCGATGCCGTGTGAAAATAATTTAATGTTTGGTGTATTCCCCCGCTCTAAGGGGAAGTGGTTATGTGGTTAGGGTGTAGGTGTCGCGTGAAATTTTTTCGGTGTACTCTCCCCCCTAACAGGAAGGGGTTATGTGGCTTGGTTTTAGGTAGCGTGTGAAAATTTTTTTGTGTATTCCCCCCCCCCTCTAAGAGGAAGGGGTTATGTTGGTTGGGTGTAGGTATCGTGTGAAATTTTTTCGGTGAACTCTCCCCCCCTAACAGGAAGGGGTCATGTCGGTTGGTTGTAGGTAGCTTGTGAAAATTTTTTGGTGTAATCCCACCGTCCAATAGGAAGGGGTTATTTCGGTTGGGTGTAGGTATCCTGTGAAAATTTTTCGGTGTACTCTCCCCCCCCATAAGAGGAAGGGGTTATGTTGGTTGGTTGTAGGTAGCGTGTGAAATTTTTTTGGTGTATTCCCACCGTCCAAAAGGAAGGGGTTATGTGGATTAGGTGTAGGTATCGTGTGAAATTTTTTCGGTGTACTCTCCCCCCCATAAGAGGAAGGGGTTATGTTGGTTGGTTGTAGGTAGCGTGTGAAATTTTTTTGGTGTATTCCCACCGTCCAAAAGGAAGGGGTTATGTGGATTAGGTGTAGGTATCGTGTGAAATTTTTTCGGTGTACTCTCCCCCCCCCCCCCCTTCCATAAGAGGAAGGGGCTATGTGGGTTGGTTGTAGGTAGCGTGTGAAAATTTTTTGGTGTATTCCCACCGTCCAATAGGAAGGGGTTGTGTGGGTTGGATGTAGGTATCGTGTGAAATTTTTTCGGTGTATCCCCCCCTCCTCTAAGAGGAAGGGGTTATGTGGGTTGGGTGTCAAGGACCTGTGAATTATTTTTTTTTTCTTTTGTACCTTATTATGAAGTGTCGGGTGACTCTCAACTTCCCTTCACACTTTATCCAGGCTTAGGACTGGCAGCGCATTGCGCTGGCGTGTTTAAAAGTTGTCTGTCTCTCTGGTGGACTTGGTATCATAGCACAATGTGCAGAGTTTTACAACGACATAGAAAAAAGAATACAATGCACAGCAAAAGTGACATACAAACATACAGGAAACAGCGAGAGTGTCTTCTCTTTGCTTTTAAGAAATTTTTTATATTTTTTTTTTATTTTTGAACATTTAAATTTTTTTTTTTTTTATTTTTGAACATTTAAATATTTTTTTTTTTTTGGTTTTTTGATTTTCACTTAATTCTTTTTTCAGTTTTTCCTGTTTAGGATGCCAAACCCTTCCCGGACATGGCAGTCAGTCCCGGAAGGGGAGGCCGCTTCCCGATAGCTGCGACATCACACTGCGGTGGTGAAGACGTCGAGCCGTTCCTTGAGCGACGCTGCCGCCCGACCCCTCCTCTGGATCAAGACAGCAGAGACGTGCAAGGCGACGCCGAAGGCCGTGGCCACACACATCTTCGATCCCATGAAGAGCAGGACTGCACGGTCGCCACCGGTGGACCGGAGCAGTCCTGCCACGGGAGGGTAGATGAGGTTGGCCACTCCCTGGAAGAGCCGCACCAGGGTGAAGGTGCCGTTCATGTTGTCGACTCCGTGATTCGAGCTAAGCAGGAGGGGGATCAGGATGGTCCACACTCCGGTTCCCACTCCTGCGGCGACGGAGGCAACAACAAGCTGCCAGTACTCGCGGCAGAAAGGCAGTGAGATGACGGCTGCAGCCGAGACGGAGACGGCCGCGATGTATTCGGCCGTCCTCGGCAGGGGAGAGCGGCTGGCGAGAAGACCATACGAGAGGCGCACGACCAGGTCGCCGGCAGCAGAGTAGGCGAGAAGCAGCATGGCACTGCTCTTCTCGATCCCCAGCGACTTGGCGTGCTGGGGAATGTAGTGCAGGAAGTGAGGGTTGCCCATACCCATCGCGAAGATGGAAGCGCTCGTGAGGAGGAACAGGCCGTCCGTGAGGAAACGGAGGGACAGCCTCTCGGCGACCACCTTCGCGCAGGATCTGGGTGCCAGCTCTCCAGCTTCCGCGGGGGTCACGACGACGGCATCGTTGCTGCCGCCGGCGGGCACCTCGCGGAAGCGGCTCTCGGGCCGAACGAAGAGCAGGCCGCAGACTGCGATGAGCGTGAAGCAGCCGGCCAGCACGAGGAACGTGTAGTGCAGGCCGACCGCCAGCAGCAGCTCGTTGATCGCAGTGGGCAGGGCCATGGCCCCGAAGCAGCCTCCCGACAGGGCGACGGCCATCGCTGCCGGCCTCCGTGTCGTGAAGTACTTTCCAGTGCACACTATGCCGGTGGTGATGGCAAAGGATGCACCGACCCCCATGAGGCCTCCAATGGTACCTATGAGGAAGGAACCGGAGGTGGCCAGGTAGCTGAGGGCAAGGCCAGCGCTGCACAGCAATCCGCCCAGACACACGAGCGGCCTGTATCCGAAGGTAGACATGAGGATCCCTGTCACCGGTGAGAAGACCAGCGATAGGGTTCCTAGCAGCCCCGGGATCCAGGCCGCCTGGGACGGAGATGTATCAGGAAACTCCAGGAAGATCGCCACCTTCAGAGCGCTGAAGGACTTGACGAATCCTGAAAGGAGAAAGGTTATGAGAAAGCAGCCACCAGCGACGGCCCACCCGTATCCTCCATCGGGTGGAACCATCTTGGTGGCTGTGGTGGCGTTGGCACGCTCTTCCTCTACTCCCTTCGTCGCTGCAACTGGAACGGACATGGTGGAATCCAGCTCAGGTCACTGCAAAAGAAGGAGAAAAAAATTAATAATTAGAATTGGTAGAGCTAATATAAATCAGTAGTGCGTCGACTAAAGACCACTACAGACTATGCTGAAGAATACTGAACCAAAGAGTAAGCGAAAAGGTTACTATGAGGTAAAGTCGGGAGCTGGAAAACGCACGTCTGTAGCTGTCAGTGGTCGCAGAGCAAAGGGACGGGCGTTGCACTCAGTGGCACGAGTTGTAAAACCCGTTGGCGTCAGCGGGAAAACCCAGGGGATTAGTAAAACACGTTGGCGTCAGGGAGAAAACCCAGGGGTTTACCTACTACCGGTCGTACAAGGTTCGGGTTTCGCGCTGCCATCTATGTGCAAGCATGGGAACTAATTTTTGTTCACCTATCCCCATTTTTTTCCCTTGCTCCACCGAGTGGTACATATGTATATGTATATATTTTTTTTTATTTCATTTTTTCCAGCGTGACGTCACCTGCAAACGAGACAGTGCTATATATGCGAGAAGAATATGGGGCAAGTAGAGTATACAAAAGTTTATTAAAGTTTATAAGATAATGATAGGAAATTTTAAAGTAATTTTCCTAATAAAATAAACAACCAGTACCAAATGTTTCTAAAATAATTCAATACCAGATGTTTACCGATCGTCAAACTACTCACGTGTTGACAATTCGATTTCGTTACCATCGTTGAAAGGTTAATAATAGACTTTTTTTCTTGAAATTTCCGTCATATCTTTCTATTCTACCAACGCATGGAACTCTGGAAGAGTTTATCAAATGTTGTTTTTGATCTAAATTGGGACTGATTTTGCTGTAGGAATCGTTTCGTCTGGCATAAACGTTAGAAAGGATCCAAATTAATATATTTTTGCCTTAACGAATAATGGAGAAAAAAATGTCGTTTATTTAAATAAAATATCTCAGCTATTTTTGCCTAAATGAAACGGAAAATTTTCTTCTTATTAAATTCTTTCATTTGCTACAGTAAATAAGCCATTCTAGAGTAAATAAGCTATTATATTAAGCTTATTTTGCTAGAGTAAATAAGCTTTCATTTGCTAGAGTAATTTCTAACCGCTTGGGTGAAGTTACCTTTACGTTTTGCCCTGCTATGCTTGTTTGGGAAAAGCTTTTCTGAACATCCTTTAATTACTCTATATGATTTCGCAAACGTATATCAGTTTATAAGGGGAGATCGTATTTTGAAGTTTTCCGATTTATTGGTATATATAGTGTGAGGTAATTCTGTCGGAATAATTTTTCACTGCATAAGAAACTAACGGCTACTCACCGCACTTCCCTTAATTGTCCGGATGATTTTAGAGAGGTATAAAAGTGTAAAACTGAAAAATGAATCTAACACGGAAAAATCTAAATCTGACAACAAAGGACAACCTATATATGACGTAGCAACGGTCTGCCCTACGCAACAGTACTCTCTGAAGGCTTTCATATCGTATATTATATTCGCTGCGCAACAATTGGAATTCGAAAAAAACAATTGTTGCTCCTCAATTGTTATCGGTTGGCTTCGAAAAACGATGCTATGGATTCGTGGTTGTTTTACTCGGCCTTTGATCAAACGGAGACTTCCATTCCCTTTCCTTCCTGTCGACGGAGAATTTCAGAGCAAGTGTGTTATGCGATCCCTTTTTTTTTTGTCACACTATCGTTTTATTTCTTTTAGTTCTTCTGTAGGAGAGGGTCTATGGGTTGTGCGATCCATTTAGAGGTTCGATCGTGCCCATACCTCTGCTTTCCACAGACGTGAGTTATATGCTGTTTCTCCTAGAGTAGAGTGATTCACTGGATTTTTTTTTTTTAAAGGTTTTCTAGGTTTTTCTTAGGAATTGGCATTATTCCTGGGATTTTATTTGCTCACTTGTTCCTACCGCTTGGGTCGTGTCGGTCTTTCTTACTTCTGAGCAGCACTTTTTTTGCACACAATGGGCTAAAGGTCCAGGTCCCATAGACCACGAAGGCTCAGAGGAGGTTGGGGGGTACCCACTGGATCACCCAGTGGGGGGACAAGATGGTAGACTCCCCTCAAGGCCATCCAGCGTGTTCTTTAACGTGCACAGGATATGGCCCTCCCGCACACGGAGCCACGGCCTAATGTCCCATCCGACGGACGGCGGTCATTCCAATACCATCGGTGTCCTCTACTGACCGCGGGTAGGGCGGAGATTAATGTAAACGCAGGAAGAGACTTGTGGGTGGAGGGTCACCAGCGTGTGAATTTACTTTTTAAGTGTTCTGACCTCCTCCTCCAACCCTTCGAACAAAATAACAGGGAGGTGTTTTGTGAATTGGGTTTCGATGCCGTGTGAAAATAATTTAATGTTTGGTGTATTCCCCCGCTCTAAGGGGAAGTGGTTATGTGGTTAGGGTGTAGGTGTCGCGTGAAATTTTTTCGGTGTACTCTCCCCCCTAACAGGAAGGGGTTATGTGGCTTGGTTTTAGGTAGCGTGTGAAAATTTTTTTGTGTATTCCCCCCCCCTCTAAGAGGAAGGGGTTATGTTGGTTGGGTGTAGGTATCGTGTGAAATTTTTTCGGTGAACTCTCCCCCCCTAACAGGAAGGGGTCATGTCGGTTGGTTGTAGGTAGCTTGTGAAAATTTTTTGGTGTAATCCCACCGTCCAATAGGAAGGGGTTATTTCGGTTGGGTGTAGGTATCCTGTGAAAATTTTTCGGTGTACTCTCCCCCCCCATAAGAGGAAGGGGTTATGTTGGTTGGTTGTAGGTAGCGTGTGAAATTTTTTTGGTGTATTCCCACCGTCCAAAAGGAAGGGGTTATGTGGATTAGGTGTAGGTATCGTGTGAAATTTTTTCGGTGTACTCTCCCCCCCATAAGAGGAAGGGGTTATGTTGGTTGGTTGTAGGTAGCGTGTGAAATTTTTTTGGTGTATTCCCACCGTCCAAAAGGAAGGGGTTATGTGGATTAGGTGTAGGTATCGTGTGAAATTTTTTCGGTGTACTCTCCCCCCCCCCCCCCTTCCATAAGAGGAAGGGGCTATGTGGGTTGGTTGTAGGTAGCGTGTGAAAATTTTTTGGTGTATTCCCACCGTCCAATAGGAAGGGGTTGTGTGGGTTGGATGTAGGTATCGTGTGAAATTTTTTCGGTGTATCCCCCCCTCCTCTAAGAGGAAGGGGTTATGTGGGTTGGGTGTCAAGGACCTGTGAATTATTTTTTTTTTCTTTTGTACCTTATTATGAAGTGTCGGGTGACTCTCAACTTCCCTTCACACTTTATCCAGGCTTAGGACTGGCAGCGCATTGCGCTGGCGTGTTTAAAAGTTGTCTGTCTCTCTGGTGGACTTGGTATCATAGCACAATGTGCAGAGTTTTACAACGACATAGAAAAAAGAATACAATGCACAGCAAAAGTGACATACAAACATACAGGAAACAGCGAGAGTGTCTTCTCTTTGCTTTTAAGAAATTTTTTATATTTTTTTTTTATTTTTGAACATTTAAATTTTTTTTTTTTTTATTTTTGAACATTTAAATATTTTTTTTTTTTTGGTTTTTTGATTTTCACTTAATTCTTTTTTCAGTTTTTCCTGTTTAGGATGCCAAACCCTTCCCGGACATGGCAGTCAGTCCCGGAAGGGGAGGCCGCTTCCCGATAGCTGCGACATCACACTGCGGTGGTGAAGACGTCGAGCCGTTCCTTGAGCGACGCTGCCGCCCGACCCCTCCTCTGGATCAAGACAGCAGAGACGTGCAAGGCGACGCCGAAGGCCGTGGCCACACACATCTTCGATCCCATGAAGAGCAGGACTGCACGGTCGCCACCGGTGGACCGGAGCAGTCCTGCCACGGGAGGGTAGATGAGGTTGGCCACTCCCTGGAAGAGCCGCACCAGGGTGAAGGTGCCGTTCATGTTGTCGACTCCGTGATTCGAGCTAAGCAGGAGGGGGATCAGGATGGTCCACACTCCGGTTCCCACTCCTGCGGCGACGGAGGCAACAACAAGCTGCCAGTACTCGCGGCAGAAAGGCAGTGAGATGACGGCTGCAGCCGAGACGGAGACGGCCGCGATGTATTCGGCCGTCCTCGGCAGGGGAGAGCGGCTGGCGAGAAGACCATACGAGAGGCGCACGACCAGGTCGCCGGCAGCAGAGTAGGCGAGAAGCAGCATGGCACTGCTCTTCTCGATCCCCAGCGACTTGGCGTGCTGGGGAATGTAGTGCAGGAAGTGAGGGTTGCCCATACCCATCGCGAAGATGGAAGCGCTCGTGAGGAGGAACAGGCCGTCCGTGAGGAAACGGAGGGACAGCCTCTCGGCGACCACCTTCGCGCAGGATCTGGGTGCCAGCTCTCCAGCTTCCGCGGGGGTCACGACGACGGCATCGTTGCTGCCGCCGGCGGGCACCTCGCGGAAGCGGCTCTCGGGCCGAACGAAGAGCAGGCCGCAGACTGCGATGAGCGTGAAGCAGCCGGCCAGCACGAGGAACGTGTAGTGCAGGCCGACCGCCAGCAGCAGCTCGTTGATCGCAGTGGGCAGGGCCATGGCCCCGAAGCAGCCTCCCGACAGGGCGACGGCCATCGCTGCCGGCCTCCGTGTCGTGAAGTACTTTCCAGTGCACACTATGCCGGTGGTGATGGCAAAGGATGCACCGACCCCCATGAGGCCTCCAATGGTACCTATGAGGAAGGAACCGGAGGTGGCCAGGTAGCTGAGGGCAAGGCCAGCGCTGCACAGCAATCCGCCCAGACACACGAGCGGCCTGTATCCGAAGGTAGACATGAGGATCCCTGTCACCGGTGAGAAGACCAGCGATAGGGTTCCTAGCAGCCCCGGGATCCAGGCCGCCTGGGACGGAGATGTATCAGGAAACTCCAGGAAGATCGCCACCTTCAGAGCGCTGAAGGACTTGACGAATCCTGAAAGGAGAAAGGTTATGAGAAAGCAGCCACCAGCGACGGCCCACCCGTATCCTCCATCGGGTGGAACCATCTTGGTGGCTGTGGTGGCGTTGGCACGCTCTTCCTCTACTCCCTTCGTCGCTGCAACTGGAACGGACATGGTGGAATCCAGCTCAGGTCACTGCAAAAGAAGGAGAAAAAAATTAATAATTAGAATTGGTAGAGCTAATATAAATCAGTAGTGCGTCGACTAAAGACCACTACAGACTATGCTGAAGAATACTGAACCAAAGAGTAAGCGAAAAGGTTACTATGAGGTAAAGTCGGGAGCTGGAAAACGCACGTCTGTAGCTGTCAGTGGTCGCAGAGCAAAGGGACGGGCGTTGCACTCAGTGGCACGAGTTGTAAAACCCGTTGGCGTCAGCGGGAAAACCCAGGGGATTAGTAAAACACGTTGGCGTCAGGGAGAAAACCCAGGGGTTTACCTACTACCGGTCGTACAAGGTTCGGGTTTCGCGCTGCCATCTATGTGCAAGCATGGGAACTAATTTTTGTTCACCTATCCCCATTTTTTTCCCTTGCTCCACCGAGTGGTACATATGTATATGTATATATTTTTTTTTATTTCATTTTTTCCAGCGTGACGTCACCTGCAAACGAGACAGTGCTATATATGCGAGAAGAATATGGGGCAAGTAGAGTATACAAAAGTTTATTAAAGTTTATAAGATAATGATAGGAAATTTTAAAGTAATTTTCCTAATAAAATAAACAACCAGTACCAAATGTTTCTAAAATAATTCAATACCAGATGTTTACCGATCGTCAAACTACTCACGTGTTGACAATTCGATTTCGTTACCATCGTTGAAAGGTTAATAATAGACTTTTTTTCTTGAAATTTCCGTCATATCTTTCTATTCTACCAACGCATGGAACTCTGGAAGAGTTTATCAAATGTTGTTTTTGATCTAAATTGGGACTGATTTTGCTGTAGGAATCGTTTCGTCTGGCATAAACGTTAGAAAGGATCCAAATTAATATATTTTTGCCTTAACGAATAATGGAGAAAAAAATGTCGTTTATTTAAATAAAATATCTCAGCTATTTTTGCCTAAATGAAACGGAAAATTTTCTTCTTATTAAATTCTTTCATTTGCTACAGTAAATAAGCCATTCTAGAGTAAATAAGCTATTATATTAAGCTTATTTTGCTAGAGTAAATAAGCTTTCATTTGCTAGAGTAATTTCTAACCGCTTGGGTGAAGTTACCTTTACGTTTTGCCCTGCTATGCTTGTTTGGGAAAAGCTTTTCTGAACATCCTTTAATTACTCTATATGATTTCGCAAACGTATATCAGTTTATAAGGGGAGATCGTATTTTGAAGTTTTCCGATTTATTGGTATATATAGTGTGAGGTAATTCTGTCGGAATAATTTTTCACTGCATAAGAAACTAACGGCTACTCACCGCACTTCCCTTAATTGTCCGGATGATTTTAGAGAGGTATAAAAGTGTAAAACTGAAAAATGAATCTAACACGGAAAAATCTAAATCTGACAACAAAGGACAACCTATATATGACGTAGCAACGGTCTGCCCTACGCAACAGTACTCTCTGAAGGCTTTCATATCGTATATTATTTTCGCTGCGCAACAATTGGAATTCGAAAAAAACAATTGTTGCTCCTCAATTGTTATCGGTTGGCTTCGAAAAACGATGCTATGGATTCGTGGTTGTTTTACTCGGCCTTTGATCAAACGGAGACTTCCATTCCCTTTCCTTCCTGTCGACGGAGAATTTCAGAGCAAGTGTGTTATGCGATCCCTTTTTTTTTTGTCACACTATCGTTTTATTTCTTTTAGTTCTTCTGTAGGAGAGGGTCTATGGGTTGTGCGATCCATTTAGAGGTTCGATCGTGCCCATACCTCTGCTTTCCACAGACGTGAGTTATATGCTGTTTCTCCTAGAGTAGAGTGATTCACTGGATTTTTTTTTTTTAAAGGTTTTCTAGGTTTTTCTTAGGAATTGGCATTATTCCTGGGATTTTATTTGCTCACTTGTTCCTACCGCTTGGGTCGTGTCGGTCTTTCTTACTTCTGAGCAGCACTTTTTTTGCACACAATGGGCTAAAGGTCCAGGTCCCATAGACCACGAAGGCTCAGAGGAGGTTGGGGGGTACCCACTGGATCACCCAGTGGGGGGACAAGATGGTAGACTCCCCTCAAGGCCATCCAGCGTGTTCTTTAACGTGCACAGGATATGGCCCTCCCGCACACGGAGCCACGGCCTAATGTCCCATCCGACGGACGGCGGTCATTCCAATACCATCGGTGTCCTCTACTGACCGCGGGTAGGGCGGAGATTAATGTAAACGCAGGAAGAGACTTGTGGGTGGAGGGTCACCAGCGTGTGAATTTACTTTTTAAGTGTTCTGACCTCCTCCTCCAACCCTTCGAACAAAATAACAGGGAGGTGTTTTGTGAATTGGGTTTCGATGCCGTGTGAAAATAATTTAATGTTTGGTGTATTCCCCCGCTCTAAGGGGAAGTGGTTATGTGGTTAGGGTGTAGGTGTCGCGTGAAATTTTTTCGGTGTACTCTCCCCCCTAACAGGAAGGGGTTATGTGGCTTGGTTTTAGGTAGCGTGTGAAAATTTTTTTGTGTATTCCCCCCCCCTCTAAGAGGAAGGGGTTATGTTGGTTGGGTGTAGGTATCGTGTGAAATTTTTTCGGTGAACTCTCCCCCCCTAACAGGAAGGGGTCATGTCGGTTGGTTGTAGGTAGCTTGTGAAAATTTTTTGGTGTAATCCCACCGTCCAATAGGAAGGGGTTATTTCGGTTGGGTGTAGGTATCCTGTGAAAATTTTTCGGTGTACTCTCCCCCCCCATAAGAGGAAGGGGTTATGTTGGTTGGTTGTAGGTAGCGTGTGAAATTTTTTTGGTGTATTCCCACCGTCCAAAAGGAAGGGGTTATGTGGATTAGGTGTAGGTATCGTGTGAAATTTTTTCGGTGTACTCTCCCCCCCATAAGAGGAAGGGGTTATGTTGGTTGGTTGTAGGTAGCGTGTGAAATTTTTTTGGTGTATTCCCACCGTCCAAAAGGAAGGGGTTATGTGGATTAGGTGTAGGTATCGTGTGAAATTTTTTCGGTGTACTCTCCCCCCCCCCCCCTTCCATAAGAGGAAGGGGCTATGTGGGTTGGTTGTAGGTAGCGTGTGAAAATTTTTTGGTGTATTCCCACCGTCCAATAGGAAGGGGTTGTGTGGGTTGGATGTAGGTATCGTGTGAAATTTTTTCGGTGTATCCCCCCCTCCTCTAAGAGGAAGGGGTTATGTGGGTTGGGTGTCAAGGACCTGTGAATTATTTTTTTTTTCTTTTGTACCTTATTATGAAGTGTCGGGTGACTCTCAACTTCCCTTCACACTTTATCCAGGCTTAGGACTGGCAGCGCATTGCGCTGGCGTGTTTAAAAGTTGTCTGTCTCTCTGGTGGACTTGGTATCATAGCACAATGTGCAGAGTTTTACAACGACATAGAAAAAAGAATACAATGCACAGCAAAAGTGACATACAAACATACAGGAAACAGCGAGAGTGTCTTCTCTTTGCTTTTAAGAAATTTTTTATATTTTTTTTTTATTTTTGAACATTTAAATTTTTTTTTTTTTTATTTTTGAACATTTAAATATTTTTTTTTTTTTGGTTTTTTGATTTTCACTTAATTCTTTTTTCAGTTTTTCCTGTTTAGGATGCCAAACCCTTCCCGGACATGGCAGTCAGTCCCGGAAGGGGAGGCCGCTTCCCGATAGCTGCGACATCACACTGCGGTGGTGAAGACGTCGAGCCGTTCCTTGAGCGACGCTGCCGCCCGACCCCTCCTCTGGATCAAGACAGCAGAGACGTGCAAGGCGACGCCGAAGGCCGTGGCCACACACATCTTCGATCCCATGAAGAGCAGGACTGCACGGTCGCCACCGGTGGACCGGAGCAGTCCTGCCACGGGAGGGTAGATGAGGTTGGCCACTCCCTGGAAGAGCCGCACCAGGGTGAAGGTGCCGTTCATGTTGTCGACTCCGTGATTCGAGCTAAGCAGGAGGGGGATCAGGATGGTCCACACTCCGGTTCCCACTCCTGCGGCGACGGAGGCAACAACAAGCTGCCAGTACTCGCGGCAGAAAGGCAGTGAGATGACGGCTGCAGCCGAGACGGAGACGGCCGCGATGTATTCGGCCGTCCTCGGCAGGGGAGAGCGGCTGGCGAGAAGACCATACGAGAGGCGCACGACCAGGTCGCCGGCAGCAGAGTAGGCGAGAAGCAGCATGGCACTGCTCTTCTCGATCCCCAGCGACTTGGCGTGCTGGGGAATGTAGTGCAGGAAGTGAGGGTTGCCCATACCCATCGCGAAGATGGAAGCGCTCGTGAGGAGGAACAGGCCGTCCGTGAGGAAACGGAGGGACAGCCTCTCGGCGACCACCTTCGCGCAGGATCTGGGTGCCAGCTCTCCAGCTTCCGCGGGGGTCACGACGACGGCATCGTTGCTGCCGCCGGCGGGCACCTCGCGGAAGCGGCTCTCGGGCCGAACGAAGAGCAGGCCGCAGACTGCGATGAGCGTGAAGCAGCCGGCCAGCACGAGGAACGTGTAGTGCAGGCCGACCGCCAGCAGCAGCTCGTTGATCGCAGTGGGCAGGGCCATGGCCCCGAAGCAGCCTCCCGACAGGGCGACGGCCATCGCTGCCGGCCTCCGTGTCGTGAAGTACTTTCCAGTGCACACTATGCCGGTGGTGATGGCAAAGGATGCACCGACCCCCATGAGGCCTCCAATGGTACCTATGAGGAAGGAACCGGAGGTGGCCAGGTAGCTGAGGGCAAGGCCAGCGCTGCACAGCAATCCGCCCAGACACACGAGCGGCCTGTATCCGAAGGTAGACATGAGGATCCCTGTCACCGGTGAGAAGACCAGCGATAGGGTTCCTAGCAGCCCCGGGATCCAGGCCGCCTGGGACGGAGATGTATCAGGAAACTCCAGGAAGATCGCCACCTTCAGAGCGCTGAAGGACTTGACGAATCCTGAAAGGAGAAAGGTTATGAGAAAGCAGCCACCAGCGACGGCCCACCCGTATCCTCCATCGGGTGGAACCATCTTGGTGGCTGTGGTGGCGTTGGCACGCTCTTCCTCTACTCCCTTCGTCGCTGCAACTGGAACGGACATGGTGGAATCCAGCTCAGGTCACTGCAAAAGAAGGAGAAAAAAATTAATAATTAGAATTGGTAGAGCTAATATAAATCAGTAGTGCGTCGACTAAAGACCACTACAGACTATGCTGAAGAATACTGAACCAAAGAGTAAGCGAAAAGGTTACTATGAGGTAAAGTCGGGAGCTGGAAAACGCACGTCTGTAGCTGTCAGTGGTCGCAGAGCAAAGGGACGGGCGTTGCACTCAGTGGCACGAGTTGTAAAACCCGTTGGCGTCAGCGGGAAAACCCAGGGGATTAGTAAAACACGTTGGCGTCAGGGAGAAAACCCAGGGGTTTACCTACTACCGGTCGTACAAGGTTCGGGTTTCGCGCTGCCATCTATGTGCAAGCATGGGAACTAATTTTTGTTCACCTATCCCCATTTTTTTCCCTTGCTCCACCGAGTGGTACATATGTATATGTATATATTTTTTTTTATTTCATTTTTTGCAGCGTGACGTCACCTGCAAACGAGACAGTGCTATATATGCGAGAAGAATATGGGGCAAGTAGAGTATACAAAAGTTTATTAAAGTTTATAAGATAATGATAGGAAATTTTAAAGTAATTTTCCTAATAAAATAAACAACCAGTACCAAATGTTTCTAAAATAATTCAATACCAGATGTTTACCGATCGTCAAACTACTTTATGCCAGTCGATACGATTCTCTGACAGTTCTAAAATCTGTCCAATTTAGTCATATAACAACATTTGATAATCATATCTTTCTATTCTACCAACGCATGGAACTCTAGAAGAGTTTATCAAATGTTGTTTTTGATCTAAATTGGGACTGATTTTGCTGTAGGAATCGTTTCGTCTGGCATAAACGTTAGAAAGGATCCAAATTAATATATTTTTGCCTTAACGAATAATGGAGAAAAAAATGTCGTTTATTTAAATAAAATATCTCAGCTATTTTTGCCTAAATGAAACGGAAAATTTTCTTCTTATTAAATTCTTTCATTTGCTACAGTAAATAAGCCATTCTAGAGTAAATAAGCTATTATATTAAGCTTATTTTGCTAGAGTAAATAAGCTTTCATTTGCTAGAGTAATTTCTAACCGCTTGGGTGAAGTTACCTTTACGTTTTGCCCTGCTATGCTTGTTTGGGAAAAGCTTTTCTGAACATCCTTTAATTACTCTATATGATTTCGCAAACGTATATCAGTTTATAAGGGGAGATCGTATTTTGAAGTTTTCCGATTTATTGGTATATATAGTGTGAGGTAATTCTGTCGGAATAATTTTTCACTGCATAAGAAACTAACGGCTACTCACCGCACTTCCCTTAATTGTCCGGATGATTTTAGAGAGGTATAAAAGTGTAAAACTGAAAAATGAATCTAACACGGAAAAATCTAAATCTGACAACAAAGGACAACCTATATATGACGTAGCAACGGTCTGCCCTACGCAACAGTACTCTCTGAAGGCTTTCATATCGTATATTATTTTCGCTGCGCAACAATTGGAATTCGAAAAAAACAATTGTTGCTCCTCAATTGTTATCGGTTGGCTTCGAAAAACGATGCTATGGATTCGTGGTTGTTTTACTCGGCCTTTGATCAAACGGAGACTTCCATTCCCTTTCCTTCCTGTCGACGGAGAATTTCAGAGCAAGTGTGTTATGCGATCCCTTTTTTTTTTGTCACACTATCGTTTTATTTCTTTTAGTTCTTCTGTAGGAGAGGGTCTATGGGTTGTGCGATCCATTTAGAGGTTCGATCGTGCCCATACCTCTGCTTTCCACAGACGTGAGTTATATGCTGTTTCTCCTAGAGTAGAGTGATTCACTGGATTTTTTTTTTTTAAAGGTTTTCTAGGTTTTTCTTAGGAATTGGCATTATTCCTGGGATTTTATTTGCTCACTTGTTCCTACCGCTTGGGTCGTGTCGGTCTTTCTTACTTCTGAGCAGCACTTTTTTTGCACACAATGGGCTAAAGGTCCAGGTCCCATAGACCACGAAGGCTCAGAGGAGGTTGGGGGGTACCCACTGGATCACCCAGTGGGGGGACAAGATGGTAGACTCCCCTCAAGGCCATCCAGCGTGTTCTTTAACGTGCACAGGATATGGCCCTCCCGCACACGGAGCCACGGCCTAATGTCCCATCCGACGGACGGCGGTCATTCCAATACCATCGGTGTCCTCTACTGACCGCGGGTAGGGCGGAGATTAATGTAAACGCAGGAAGAGACTTGTGGGTGGAGGGTCACCAGCGTGTGAATTTACTTTTTAAGTGTTCTGACCTCCTCCTCCAACCCTTCGAACAAAATAACAGGGAGGTGTTTTGTGAATTGGGTTTCGATGCCGTGTGAAAATAATTTAATGTTTGGTGTATTCCCCCGCTCTAAGGGGAAGTGGTTATGTGGTTAGGGTGTAGGTGTCGCGTGAAATTTTTTCGGTGTACTCTCCCCCCTAACAGGAAGGGGTTATGTGGCTTGGTTTTAGGTAGCGTGTGAAAATTTTTTTGTGTATTCCCCCCCCCCTCTAAGAGGAAGGGGTTATGTTGGTTGGGTGTAGGTATCGTGTGAAATTTTTTCGGTGAACTCTCCCCCCCTAACAGGAAGGGGTCATGTCGGTTGGTTGTAGGTAGCTTGTGAAAATTTTTTGGTGTAATCCCACCGTCCAATAGGAAGGGGTTATTTCGGTTGGGTGTAGGTATCCTGTGAAAATTTTTCGGTGTACTCTCCCCCCCCATAAGAGGAAGGGGTTATGTTGGTTGGTTGTAGGTAGCGTGTGAAATTTTTTTGGTGTATTCCCACCGTCCAAAAGGAAGGGGTTATGTGGATTAGGTGTAGGTATCGTGTGAAATTTTTTCGGTGTACTCTCCCCCCCATAAGAGGAAGGGGTTATGTTGGTTGGTTGTAGGTAGCGTGTGAAATTTTTTTGGTGTATTCCCACCGTCCAAAAGGAAGGGGTTATGTGGATTAGGTGTAGGTATCGTGTGAAATTTTTTCGGTGTACTCTCCCCCCCCCCCCCCTTCCATAAGAGGAAGGGGCTATGTGGGTTGGTTGTAGGTAGCGTGTGAAAATTTTTTGGTGTATTCCCACCGTCCAATAGGAAGGGGTTGTGTGGGTTGGATGTAGGTATCGTGTGAAATTTTTTCGGTGTATCCCCCCCTCCTCTAAGAGGAAGGGGTTATGTGGGTTGGGTGTCAAGGACCTGTGAATTATTTTTTTTTTCTTTTGTACCTTATTATGAAGTGTCGGGTGACTCTCAACTTCCCTTCACACTTTATCCAGGCTTAGGACTGGCAGCGCATTGCGCTGGCGTGTTTAAAAGTTGTCTGTCTCTCTGGTGGACTTGGTATCATAGCACAATGTGCAGAGTTTTACAACGACATAGAAAAAAGAATACAATGCACAGCAAAAGTGACATACAAACATACAGGAAACAGCGAGAGTGTCTTCTCTTTGCTTTTAAGAAATTTTTTATATTTTTTTTTTATTTTTGAACATTTAAATTTTTTTTTTTTTTATTTTTGAACATTTAAATATTTTTTTTTTGGTTTTTTGATTTTCACTTAATTCTTTTTTCAGTTTTTCCTGTTTAGGATGCCAAACCCTTCCCGGACATGGCAGTCAGTCCCGGAAGGGGAGGCCGCTTCCCGATAGCTGCGACATCACACTGCGGTGGTGAAGACGTCGAGCCGTTCCTTGAGCGACGCTGCCGCCCGACCCCTCCTCTGGATCAAGACAGCAGAGACGTGCAAGGCGACGCCGAAGGCCGTGGCCACACACATCTTCGATCCCATGAAGAGCAGGACTGCACGGTCGCCACCGGTGGACCGGAGCAGTCCTGCCACGGGAGGGTAGATGAGGTTGGCCACTCCCTGGAAGAGCCGCACCAGGGTGAAGGTGCCGTTCATGTTGTCGACTCCGTGATTCGAGCTAAGCAGGAGGGGGATCAGGATGGTCCACACTCCGGTTCCCACTCCTGCGGCGACGGAGGCAACAACAAGCTGCCAGTACTCGCGGCAGAAAGGCAGTGAGATGACGGCTGCAGCCGAGACGGAGACGGCCGCGATGTATTCGGCCGTCCTCGGCAGGGGAGAGCGGCTGGCGAGAAGACCATACGAGAGGCGCACGACCAGGTCGCCGGCAGCAGAGTAGGCGAGAAGCAGCATGGCACTGCTCTTCTCGATCCCCAGCGACTTGGCGTGCTGGGGAATGTAGTGCAGGAAGTGAGGGTTGCCCATACCCATCGCGAAGATGGAAGCGCTCGTGAGGAGGAACAGGCCGTCCGTGAGGAAACGGAGGGACAGCCTCTCGGCGACCACCTTCGCGCAGGATCTGGGTGCCAGCTCTCCAGCTTCCGCGGGGGTCACGACGACGGCATCGTTGCTGCCGCCGGCGGGCACCTCGCGGAAGCGGCTCTCGGGCCGAACGAAGAGCAGGCCGCAGACTGCGATGAGCGTGAAGCAGCCGGCCAGCACGAGGAACGTGTAGTGCAGGCCGACCGCCAGCAGCAGCTCGTTGATCGCAGTGGGCAGGGCCATGGCCCCGAAGCAGCCTCCCGACAGGGCGACGGCCATCGCTGCCGGCCTCCGTGTCGTGAAGTACTTTCCAGTGCACACTATGCCGGTGGTGATGGCAAAGGATGCACCGACCCCCATGAGGCCTCCAATGGTACCTATGAGGAAGGAACCGGAGGTGGCCAGGTAGCTGAGGGCAAGGCCAGCGCTGCACAGCAATCCGCCCAGACACACGAGCGGCCTGTATCCGAAGGTAGACATGAGGATCCCTGTCACCGGTGAGAAGACCAGCGATAGGGTTCCTAGCAGCCCCGGGATCCAGGCCGCCTGGGACGGAGATGTATCAGGAAACTCCAGGAAGATCGCCACCTTCAGAGCGCTGAAGGACTTGACGAATCCTGAAAGGAGAAAGGTTATGAGAAAGCAGCCACCAGCGACGGCCCACCCGTATCCTCCATCGGGTGGAACCATCTTGGTGGCTGTGGTGGCGTTGGCACGCTCTTCCTCTACTCCCTTCGTCGCTGCAACTGGAACGGACATGGTGGAATCCAGCTCAGGTCACTGCAAAAGAAGGAGAAAAAAATTAATAATTAGAATTGGTAGAGCTAATATAAATCAGTAGTGCGTCGACTAAAGACCACTACAGACTATGCTGAAGAATACTGAACCAAAGAGTAAGCGAAAAGGTTACTATGAGGTAAAGTCGGGAGCTGGAAAACGCACGTCTGTAGCTGTCAGTGGTCGCAGAGCAAAGGGACGGGCGTTGCACTCAGTGGCACGAGTTGTAAAACCCGTTGGCGTCAGCGGGAAAACCCAGGGGATTAGTAAAACACGTTGGCGTCAGGGAGAAAACCCAGGGGTTTACCTACTACCGGTCGTACAAGGTTCGGGTTTCGCGCTGCCATCTATGTGCAAGCATGGGAACTAATTTTTGTTCACCTATCCCCATTTTTTTCCCTTGCTCCACCGAGTGGTACATATGTATATGTATATATTTTTTTTTATTTCATTTTTTCCAGCGTGACGTCACCTGCAAACGAGACAGTGCTATATATGCGAGAAGAATATGGGGCAAGTAGAGTATACAAAAGTTTATTAAAGTTTATAAGATAATGATAGGAAATTTTAAAGTAATTTTCCTAATAAAATAAACAACCAGTACCAAATGTTTCTAAAATAATTCAATACCAGATGTTTACCGATCGTCAAACTACTCACGTGTTGACAATTCGATTTCGTTACCATCGTTGAAAGGTTAATAATAGACTTTTTTTCTTGAAATTTCCGTCATATCTTTCTATTCTACCAACGCATGGAACTCTAGAAGAGTTTATCAAATGTTGTTTTTGATCTAAATTGGGACTGATTTTGCTGTAGGAATCGTTTCGTCTGGCATAAACGTTAGAAAGGATCCAAATTAATATATTTTTGCCTTAACGAATAATGGAGAAAAAAATGTCGTTTATTTAAATAAAATATCTCAGCTATTTTTGCCTAAATGAAACGGAAAATTTTCTTCTTATTAAATTCTTTCATTTGCTACAGTAAATAAGCCATTCTAGAGTAAATAAGCTATTATATTAAGCTTATTTTGCTAGAGTAAATAAGCTTTCATTTGCTAGAGTAATTTCTAACCGCTTGGGTGAAGTTACCTTTACGTTTTGCCCTGCTATGCTTGTTTGGGAAAAGCTTTTCTGAACATCCTTTAATTACTCTATATGATTTCGCAAACGTATATCAGTTTATAAGGGGAGATCGTATTTTGAAGTTTTCCGATTTATTGGTATATATAGTGTGAGGTAATTCTGTCGGAATAATTTTTCACTGCATAAGAAACTAACGGCTACTCACCGCACTTCCCTTAATTGTCCGGATGATTTTAGAGAGGTATAAAAGTGTAAAACTGAAAAATGAATCTAACACGGAAAAATCTAAATCTGACAACAAAGGACAACCTATATATGACGTAGCAACGGTCTGCCCTACGCAACAGTACTCTCTGAAGGCTTTCATATCGTATATTATTTTCGCTGCGCAACAATTGGAATTCGAAAAAAACAATTGTTGCTCCTCAATTGTTATCGGTTGGCTTCGAAAAACGATGCTATGGATTCGTGGTTGTTTTACTCGGCCTTTGATCAAACGGAGACTTCCATTCCCTTTCCTTCCTGTCGACGGAGAATTTCAGAGCAAGTGTGTTATGCGATCCCTTTTTTTTTTGTCACACTATCGTTTTATTTCTTTTAGTTCTTCTGTAGGAGAGGGTCTATGGGTTGTGCGATCCATTTAGAGGTTCGATCGTGCCCATACCTCTGCTTTCCACAGACGTGAGTTATATGCTGTTTCTCCTAGAGTAGAGTGATTCACTGGATTTTTTTTTTTTAAAGGTTTTCTAGGTTTTTCTTAGGAATTGGCATTATTCCTGGGATTTTATTTGCTCACTTGTTCCTACCGCTTGGGTCGTGTCGGTCTTTCTTACTTCTGAGCAGCACTTTTTTTGCACACAATGGGCTAAAGGTCCAGGTCCCATAGACCACGAAGGCTCAGAGGAGGTTGGGGGGTACCCACTGGATCACCCAGTGGGGGGACAAGATGGTAGACTCCCCTCAAGGCCATCCAGCGTGTTCTTTAACGTGCACAGGATATGGCCCTCCCGCACACGGAGCCACGGCCTAATGTCCCATCCGACGGACGGCGGTCATTCCAATACCATCGGTGTCCTCTACTGACCGCGGGTAGGGCGGAGATTAATGTAAACACAGGAAGAGACTTGTGGGTGGAGGGTCACCAGCGTGTGAATTTACTTTTTAAGTGTTCTGACCTCCTCCTCCAACCCTTCGAACAAAATAACAGGGAGGTGTTTTGTGAATTGGGTTTCGATGCCGTGTGAAAATAATTTAATGTTTGGTGTATTCCCCCGCTCTAAGGGGAAGTGGTTATGTGGTTAGGGTGTAGGTGTCGCGTGAAATTTTTTCGGTGTACTCTCCCCCCTAACAGGAAGGGGTTATGTGGCTTGGTTTTAGGTAGCGTGTGAAAATTTTTTTGTGTATTCCCCCCCCCTCTAAGAGGAAGGGGTTATGTTGGTTGGGTGTAGGTATCGTGTGAAATTTTTTCGGTGAACTCTCCCCCCCTAACAGGAAGGGGTCATGTCGGTTGGTTGTAGGTAGCTTGTGAAAATTTTTTGGTGTAATCCCACCGTCCAATAGGAAGGGGTTATTTCGGTTGGGTGTAGGTATCCTGTGAAAATTTTTCGGTGTACTCTCCCCCCCCATAAGAGGAAGGGGTTATGTTGGTTGGTTGTAGGTAGCGTGTGAAATTTTTTTGGTGTATTCCCACCGTCCAAAAGGAAGGGGTTATGTGGATTAGGTGTAGGTATCGTGTGAAATTTTTTCGGTGTACTCTCCCCCCCATAAGAGGAAGGGGTTATGTTGGTTGGTTGTAGGTAGCGTGTGAAATTTTTTTGGTGTATTCCCACCGTCCAAAAGGAAGGGGTTATGTGGATTAGGTGTAGGTATCGTGTGAAATTTTTTCGGTGTACTCTCCCCCCCCCCCCCCCTTCCATAAGAGGAAGGGGCTATGTGGGTTGGTTGTAGGTAGCGTGTGAAAATTTTTTGGTGTATTCCCACCGTCCAATAGGAAGGGGTTGTGTGGGTTGGATGTAGGTATCGTGTGAAATTTTTTCGGTGTATCCCCCCCTCCTCTAAGAGGAAGGGGTTATGTGGGTTGGGTGTCAAGGACCTGTGAATTATTTTTTTTTTCTTTTGTACCTTATTATGAAGTGTCGGGTGACTCTCAACTTCCCTTCACACTTTATCCAGGCTTAGGACTGGCAGCGCATTGCGCTGGCGTGTTTAAAAGTTGTCTGTCTCTCTGGTGGACTTGGTATCATAGCACAATGTGCAGAGTTTTACAACGACATAGAAAAAAGAATACAATGCACAGCAAAAGTGACATACAAACATACAGGAAACAGCGAGAGTGTCTTCTCTTTGCTTTTAAGAAATTTTTTATATTTTTTTTTTATTTTTGAACATTTAAATTTTTTTTTTTTTTATTTTTGAACATTTAAATATTTTTTTTTTTTTGGTTTTTTGATTTTCACTTAATTCTTTTTTCAGTTTTTCCTGTTTAGGATGCCAAACCCTTCCCGGACATGGCAGTCAGTCCCGGAAGGGGAGGCCGCTTCCCGATAGCTGCGACATCACACTGCGGTGGTGAAGACGTCGAGCCGTTCCTTGAGCGACGCTGCCGCCCGACCCCTCCTCTGGATCAAGACAGCAGAGACGTGCAAGGCGACGCCGAAGGCCGTGGCCAC
Organism: Ryuthela nishihirai; assembly: GCA_038380435.1. NCBI lineage: Eukaryota > Metazoa > Arthropoda > Arachnida > Araneae > Heptathelidae > Ryuthela > Ryuthela nishihirai. The sequence goes on along the minus strand of JAWZYU010000991.1, from coordinate 27,965 downwards.
ACACATCTTCGATCCCATGAAGAGCAGGACTGCACGGTCGCCACCGGTGGACCGGAGCAGTCCTGCCACGGGAGGGTAGATGAGGTTGGCCACTCCCTGGAAGAGCCGCACCAGGGTGAAGGTGCCGTTCATGTTGTCGACTCCGTGATTCGAGCTAAGCAGGAGGGGGATCAGGATGGTCCACACTCCGGTTCCCACTCCTGCGGCGACGGAGGCAACAACAAGCTGCCAGTACTCGCGGCAGAAAGGCAGTGAGATGACGGCTGCAGCCGAGACGGAGACGGCCGCGATGTATTCGGCCGTCCTCGGCAGGGGAGAGCGGCTGGCGAGAAGACCATACGAGAGGCGCACGACCAGGTCGCCGGCAGCAGAGTAGGCGAGAAGCAGCATGGCACTGCTCTTCTCGATCCCCAGCGACTTGGCGTGCTGGGGAATGTAGTGCAGGAAGTGAGGGTTGCCCATACCCATCGCGAAGATGGAAGCGCTCGTGAGGAGGAACAGGCCGTCCGTGAGGAAACGGAGGGACAGCCTCTCGGCGACCACCTTCGCGCAGGATCTGGGTGCCAGCTCTCCAGCTTCCGCGGGGGTCACGACGACGGCATCGTTGCTGCCGCCGGCGGGCACCTCGCGGAAGCGGCTCTCGGGCCGAACGAAGAGCAGGCCGCAGACTGCGATGAGCGTGAAGCAGCCGGCCAGCACGAGGAACGTGTAGTGCAGGCCGACCGCCAGCAGCAGCTCGTTGATCGCAGTGGGCAGGGCCATGGCCCCGAAGCAGCCTCCCGACAGGGCGACGGCCATCGCTGCCGGCCTCCGTGTCGTGAAGTACTTTCCAGTGCACACTATGCCGGTGGTGATGGCAAAGGATGCACCGACCCCCATGAGGCCTCCAATGGTACCTATGAGGAAGGAACCGGAGGTGGCCAGGTAGCTGAGGGCAAGGCCAGCGCTGCACAGCAATCCGCCCAGACACACGAGCGGCCTGTATCCGAAGGTAGACATGAGGATCCCTGTCACCGGTGAGAAGACCAGCGATAGGGTTCCTAGCAGCCCCGGGATCCAGGCCGCCTGGGACGGAGATGTATCAGGAAACTCCAGGAAGATCGCCACCTTCAGAGCGCTGAAGGACTTGACGAATCCTGAAAGGAGAAAGGTTATGAGAAAGCAGCCACCAGCGACGGCCCACCCGTATCCTCCATCGGGTGGAACCATCTTGGTGGCTGTGGTGGCGTTGGCACGCTCTTCCTCTACTCCCTTCGTCGCTGCAACTGGAACGGACATGGTGGAATCCAGCTCAGGTCACTGCAAAAGAAGGAGAAAAAAATTAATAATTAGAATTGGTAGAGCTAATATAAATCAGTAGTGCGTCGACTAAAGACCACTACAGACTATGCTGAAGAATACTGAACCAAAGAGTAAGCGAAAAGGTTACTATGAGGTAAAGTCGGGAGCTGGAAAACGCACGTCTGTAGCTGTCAGTGGTCGCAGAGCAAAGGGACGGGCGTTGCACTCAGTGGCACGAGTTGTAAAACCCGTTGGCGTCAGCGGGAAAACCCAGGGGATTAGTAAAACACGTTGGCGTCAGGGAGAAAACCCAGGGGTTTACCTACTACCGGTCGTACAAGGTTCGGGTTTCGCGCTGCCATCTATGTGCAAGCATGGGAACTAATTTTTGTTCACCTATCCCCATTTTTTTCCCTTGCTCCACCGAGTGGTACATATGTATATGTATATATTTTTTTTTATTTCATTTTTTCCAGCGTGACGTCACCTGCAAACGAGACAGTGCTATATATGCGAGAAGAATATGGGGCAAGTAGAGTATACAAAAGTTTATTAAAGTTTATAAGATAATGATAGGAAATTTTAAAGTAATTTTCCTAATAAAATAAACAACCAGTACCAAATGTTTCTAAAATAATTCAATACCAGATGTTTACCGATCGTCAAACTACTCACGTGTTGACAATTCGATTTCGTTACCATCGTTGAAAGGTTAATAATAGACTTTTTTTCTTGAAATTTCCGTCATATCTTTCTATTCTACCAACGCATGGAACTCTAGAAGAGTTTATCAAATGTTGTTTTTGATCTAAATTGGGACTGATTTTGCTGTAGGAATCGTTTCGTCTGGCATAAACGTTAGAAAGGATCCAAATTAATATATTTTTGCCTTAACGAATAATGGAGAAAAAAATGTCGTTTATTTAAATAAAATATCTCAGCTATTTTTGCCTAAATGAAACGGAAAATTTTCTTCTTATTAAATTCTTTCATTTGCTACAGTAAATAAGCCATTCTAGAGTAAATAAGCTATTATATTAAGCTTATTTTGCTAGAGTAAATAAGCTTTCATTTGCTAGAGTAATTTCTAACCGCTTGGGTGAAGTTACCTTTACGTTTTGCCCTGCTATGCTTGTTTGGGAAAAGCTTTTCTGAACATCCTTTAATTACTCTATATGATTTCGCAAACGTATATCAGTTTATAAGGGGAGATCGTATTTTGAAGTTTTCCGATTTATTGGTATATATAGTGTGAGGTAATTCTGTCGGAATAATTTTTCACTGCATAAGAAACTAACGGCTACTCACCGCACTTCCCTTAATTGTCCGGATGATTTTAGAGAGGTATAAAAGTGTAAAACTGAAAAATGAATCTAACACGGAAAAATCTAAATCTGACAACAAAGGACAACCTATATATGACGTAGCAACGGTCTGCCCTACGCAACAGTACTCTCTGAAGGCTTTCATATCGTATATTATTTTCGCTGCGCAACAATTGGAATTCGAAAAAAACAATTGTTGCTCCTCAATTGTTATCGGTTGGCTTCGAAAAACGATGCTATGGATTCGTGGTTGTTTTACTCGGCCTTTGATCAAACGGAGACTTCCATTCCCTTTCCTTCCTGTCGACGGAGAATTTCAGAGCAAGTGTGTTATGCGATCCCTTTTTTTTTTGTCACACTATCGTTTTATTTCTTTTAGTTCTTCTGTAGGAGAGGGTCTATGGGTTGTGCGATCCATTTAGAGGTTCGATCGTGCCCATACCTCTGCTTTCCACAGACGTGAGTTATATGCTGTTTCTCCTAGAGTAGAGTGATTCACTGGATTTTTTTTTTTTAAAGGTTTTCTAGGTTTTTCTTAGGAATTGGCATTATTCCTGGGATTTTATTTGCTCACTTGTTCCTACCGCTTGGGTCGTGTCGGTCTTTCTTACTTCTGAGCAGCACTTTTTTTGCACACAATGGGCTAAAGGTCCAGGTCCCATAGACCACGAAGGCTCAGAGGAGGTTGGGGGGTACCCACTGGATCACCCAGTGGGGGGACAAGATGGTAGACTCCCCTCAAGGCCATCCAGCGTGTTCTTTAACGTGCACAGGATATGGCCCTCCCGCACACGGAGCCACGGCCTAATGTCCCATCCGACGGACGGCGGTCATTCCAATACCATCGGTGTCCTCTACTGACCGCGGGTAGGGCGGAGATTAATGTAAACGCAGGAAGAGACTTGTGGGTGGAGGGTCACCAGCGTGTGAATTTACTTTTTAAGTGTTCTGACCTCCTCCTCCAACCCTTCGAACAAAATAACAGGGAGGTGTTTTGTGAATTGGGTTTCGATGCCGTGTGAAAATAATTTAATGTTTGGTGTATTCCCCCGCTCTAAGGGGAAGTGGTTATGTGGTTAGGGTGTAGGTGTCGCGTGAAATTTTTTCGGTGTACTCTCCCCCCTAACAGGAAGGGGTTATGTGGCTTGGTTTTAGGTAGCGTGTGAAAATTTTTTTGTGTATTCCCCCCCCCTCTAAGAGGAAGGGGTTATGTTGGTTGGGTGTAGGTATCGTGTGAAATTTTTTCGGTGAACTCTCCCCCCCTAACAGGAAGGGGTCATGTCGGTTGGTTGTAGGTAGCTTGTGAAAATTTTTTGGTGTAATCCCACCGTCCAATAGGAAGGGGTTATTTCGGTTGGGTGTAGGTATCCTGTGAAAATTTTTCGGTGTACTCTCCCCCCCCATAAGAGGAAGGGGTTATGTTGGTTGGTTGTAGGTAGCGTGTGAAATTTTTTTGGTGTATTCCCACCGTCCAAAAGGAAGGGGTTATGTGGATTAGGTGTAGGTATCGTGTGAAATTTTTTCGGTGTACTCTCACCCCCATAAGAGGAAGGGGTTATGTTGGTTGGTTGTAGGTAGCGTGTGAAATTTTTTTGGTGTATTCCCACCGTCCAAAAGGAAGGGGTTATGTGGATTAGGTGTAGGTATCGTGTGAAATTTTTTCGGTGTACTCTCCCCCCCCCCCCTTCCATAAGAGGAAGGGGCTATGTGGGTTGGTTGTAGGTAGCGTGTGAAAATTTTTTGGTGTATTCCCACCGTCCAATAGGAAGGGGTTGTGTGGGTTGGATGTAGGTATCGTGTGAAATTTTTTCGGTGTATCCCCCCCTCCTCTAAGAGGAAGGGGTTATGTGGGTTGGGTGTCAAGGACCTGTGAATTATTTTTTTTTTCTTTTGTACCTTATTATGAAGTGTCGGGTGACTCTCAACTTCCCTTCACACTTTATCCAGGCTTAGGACTGGCAGCGCATTGCGCTGGCGTGTTTAAAAGTTGTCTGTCTCTCTGGTGGACTTGGTATCATAGCACAATGTGCAGAGTTTTACAACGACATAGAAAAAAGAATACAATGCACAGCAAAAGTGACATACAAACATACAGGAAACAGCGAGAGTGTCTTCTCTTTGCTTTTAAGAAATTTTTTATATTTTTTTTTTATTTTTGAACATTTAAATTTTTTTTTTTTTTATTTTTGAACATTTAAATATTTTTTTTTTTTTGGTTTTTTGATTTTCACTTAATTCTTTTTTCAGTTTTTCCTGTTTAGGATGCCAAACCCTTCCCGGACATGGCAGTCAGTCCCGGAAGGGGAGGCCGCTTCCCGATAGCTGCGACATCACACTGCGGTGGTGAAGACGTCGAGCCGTTCCTTGAGCGACGCTGCCGCCCGACCCCTCCTCTGGATCAAGACAGCAGAGACGTGCAAGGCGACGCCGAAGGCCGTGGCCACACACATCTTCGATCCCATGAAGAGCAGGACTGCACGGTCGCCACCGGTGGACCGGAGCAGTCCTGCCACGGGAGGGTAGATGAGGTTGGCCACTCCCTGGAAGAGCCGCACCAGGGTGAAGGTGCCGTTCATGTTGTCGACTCCGTGATTCGAGCTAAGCAGGAGGGGGATCAGGATGGTCCACACTCCGGTTCCCACTCCTGCGGCGACGGAGGCAACAACAAGCTGCCAGTACTCGCGGCAGAAAGGCAGTGAGATGACGGCTGCAGCCGAGACGGAGACGGCCGCGATGTATTCGGCCGTCCTCGGCAGGGGAGAGCGGCTGGCGAGAAGACCATACGAGAGGCGCACGACCAGGTCGCCGGCAGCAGAGTAGGCGAGAAGCAGCATGGCACTGCTCTTCTCGATCCCCAGCGACTTGGCGTGCTGGGGAATGTAGTGCAGGAAGTGAGGGTTGCCCATACCCATCGCGAAGATGGAAGCGCTCGTGAGGAGGAACAGGCCGTCCGTGAGGAAACGGAGGGACAGCCTCTCGGCGACCACCTTCGCGCAGGATCTGGGTGCCAGCTCTCCAGCTTCCGCGGGGGTCACGACGACGGCATCGTTGCTGCCGCCGGCGGGCACCTCGCGGAAGCGGCTCTCGGGCCGAACGAAGAGCAGGCCGCAGACTGCGATGAGCGTGAAGCAGCCGGCCAGCACGAGGAACGTGTAGTGCAGGCCGACCGCCAGCAGCAGCTCGTTGATCGCAGTGGGCAGGGCCATGGCCCCGAAGCAGCCTCCCGACAGGGCGACGGCCATCGCTGCCGGCCTCCGTGTCGTGAAGTACTTTCCAGTGCACACTATGCCGGTGGTGATGGCAAAGGATGCACCGACCCCCATGAGGCCTCCAATGGTACCTATGAGGAAGGAACCGGAGGTGGCCAGGTAGCTGAGGGCAAGGCCAGCGCTGCACAGCAATCCGCCCAGACACACGAGCGGCCTGTATCCGAAGGTAGACATGAGGATCCCTGTCACCGGTGAGAAGACCAGCGATAGGGTTCCTAGCAGCCCCGGGATCCAGGCCGCCTGGGACGGAGATGTATCAGGAAACTCCAGGAAGATCGCCACCTTCAGAGCGCTGAAGGACTTGACGAATCCTGAAAGGAGAAAGGTTATGAGAAAGCAGCCACCAGCGACGGCCCACCCGTATCCTCCATCGGGTGGAACCATCTTGGTGGCTGTGGTGGCGTTGGCACGCTCTTCCTCTACTCCCTTCGTCGCTGCAACTGGAACGGACATGGTGGAATCCAGCTCAGGTCACTGCAAAAGAAGGAGAAAAAAATTAATAATTAGAATTGGTAGAGCTAATATAAATCAGTAGTGCGTCGACTAAAGACCACTACAGACTATGCTGAAGAATACTGAACCAAAGAGTAAGCGAAAAGGTTACTATGAGGTAAAGTCGGGAGCTGGAAAACGCACGTCTGTAGCTGTCAGTGGTCGCAGAGCAAAGGGACGGGCGTTGCACTCAGTGGCACGAGTTGTAAAACCCGTTGGCGTCAGCGGGAAAACCCAGGGGATTAGTAAAACACGTTGGCGTCAGGGAGAAAACCCAGGGGTTTACCTACTACCGGTCGTACAAGGTTCGGGTTTCGCGCTGCCATCTATGTGCAAGCATGGGAACTAATTTTTGTTCACCTATCCCCATTTTTTTCCCTTGCTCCACCGAGTGGTACATATGTATATGTATATATTTTTTTTTATTTCATTTTTTCCAGCGTGACGTCACCTGCAAACGAGACAGTGCTATATATGCGAGAAGAATATGGGGCAAGTAGAGTATACAAAAGTTTATTAAAGTTTATAAGATAATGATAGGAAATTTTAAAGTAATTTTCCTAATAAAATAAACAACCAGTACCAAATGTTTCTAAAATAATTCAATACCAGATGTTTACCGATCGTCAAACTACTCACGTGTTGACAATTCGATTTCGTTACCATCGTTGAAAGGTTAATAATAGACTTTTTTTCTTGAAATTTCCGTCATATCTTTCTATTCTACCAACGCATGGAACTCTAGAAGAGTTTATCAAATGTTGTTTTTGATCTAAATTGGGACTGATTTTGCTGTAGGAATCGTTTCGTCTGGCATAAACGTTAGAAAGGATCCAAATTAATATATTTTTGCCTTAACGAATAATGGAGAAAAAAATGTCGTTTATTTAAATAAAATATCTCAGCTATTTTTGCCTAAATGAAACGGAAAATTTTCTTCTTATTAAATTCTTTCATTTGCTACAGTAAATAAGCCATTCTAGAGTAAATAAGCTATTATATTAAGCTTATTTTGCTAGAGTAAATAAGCTTTCATTTGCTAGAGTAATTTCTAACCGCTTGGGTGAAGTTACCTTTACGTTTTGCCCTGCTATGCTTGTTTGGGAAAAGCTTTTCTGAACATCCTTTAATTACTCTATATGATTTCGCAAACGTATATCAGTTTATAAGGGGAGATCGTATTTTGAAGTTTTCCGATTTATTGGTATATATAGTGTGAGGTAATTCTGTCGGAATAATTTTTCACTGCATAAGAAACTAACGGCTACTCACCGCACTTCCCTTAATTGTCCGGATGATTTTAGAGAGGTATAAAAGTGTAAAACTGAAAAATGAATCTAACACGGAAAAATCTAAATCTGACAACAAAGGACAACCTATATATGACGTAGCAACGGTCTGCCCTACGCAACAGTACTCTCTGAAGGCTTTCATATCGTATATTATTTTCGCTGCGCAACAATTGGAATTCGAAAAAAACAATTGTTGCTCCTCAATTGTTATCGGTTGGCTTCGAAAAACGATGCTATGGATTCGTGGTTGTTTTACTCGGCCTTTGATCAAACGGAGACTTCCATTCCCTTTCCTTCCTGTCGACGGAGAATTTCAGAGCAAGTGTGTTATGCGATCCCTTTTTTTTTTTGTCACACTATCGTTTTATTTCTTTTAGTTCTTCTGTAGGAGAGGGTCTATGGGTTGTGCGATCCATTTAGAGGTTCGATCGTGCCCATACCTCTGCTTTCCACAGACGTGAGTTATATGCTGTTTCTCCTAGAGTAGAGTGATTCACTGGATTTTTTTTTTTTAAAGGTTTTCTAGGTTTTTCTTAGGAATTGGCATTATTCCTGGGATTTTATTTGCTCACTTGTTCCTACCGCTTGGGTCGTGTCGGTCTTTCTTACTTCTGAGCAGCACTTTTTTTGCACACAATGGGCTAAAGGTCCAGGTCCCATAGACCACGAAGGCTCAGAGGAGGTTGGGGGGTACCCACTGGATCACCCAGTGGGGGGACAAGATGGTAGACTCCCCTCAAGGCCATCCAGCGTGTTCTTTAACGTGCACAGGATATGGCCCTCCCGCACACGGAGCCACGGCCTAATGTCCCATCCGACGGACGGCGGTCATTCCAATACCATCGGTGTCCTCTACTGACCGCGGGTAGGGCGGAGATTAATGTAAACGCAGGAAGAGACTTGTGGGTGGAGGGTCACCAGCGTGTGAATTTACTTTTTAAGTGTTCTGACCTCCTCCTCCAACCCTTCGAACAAAATAACAGGGAGGTGTTTTGTGAATTGGGTTTCGATGCCGTGTGAAAATAATTTAATGTTTGGTGTATTCCCCCGCTCTAAGGGGAAGTGGTTATGTGGTTAGGGTGTAGGTGTCGCGTGAAATTTTTTCGGTGTACTCTCCCCCCTAACAGGAAGGGGTTATGTGGCTTGGTTTTAGGTAGCGTGTGAAAATTTTTTTGTGTATTCCCCCCCCCTCTAAGAGGAAGGGGTTATGTTGGTTGGGTGTAGGTATCGTGTGAAATTTTTTCGGTGAACTCTCCCCCCCTAACAGGAAGGGGTCATGTCGGTTGGTTGTAGGTAGCTTGTGAAAATTTTTTGGTGTAATCCCACCGTCCAATAGGAAGGGGTTATTTCGGTTGGGTGTAGGTATCCTGTGAAAATTTTTCGGTGTACTCTCCCCCCCCATAAGAGGAAGGGGTTATGTTGGTTGGTTGTAGGTAGCGTGTGAAATTTTTTTGGTGTATTCCCACCGTCCAAAAGGAAGGGGTTATGTGGATTAGGTGTAGGTATCGTGTGAAATTTTTTCGGTGTACTCTCCCCCCCATAAGAGGAAGGGGTTATGTTGGTTGGTTGTAGGTAGCGTGTGAAATTTTTTTGGTGTATTCCCACCGTCCAAAAGGAAGGGGTTATGTGGATTAGGTGTAGGTATCGTGTGAAATTTTTTCGGTGTACTCTCCCCCCCCCCCCCTTCCATAAGAGGAAGGGGCTATGTGGGTTGGTTGTAGGTAGCGTGTGAAAATTTTTTGGTGTATTCCCACCGTCCAATAGGAAGGGGTTGTGTGGGTTGGATGTAGGTATCGTGTGAAATTTTTTCGGTGTATCCCCCCCTCCTCTAAGAGGAAGGGGTTATGTGGGTTGGGTGTCAAGGACCTGTGAATTATTTTTTTTTTCTTTTGTACCTTATTATGAAGTGTCGGGTGACTCTCAACTTCCCTTCACACTTTATCCAGGCTTAGGACTGGCAGCGCATTGCGCTGGCGTGTTTAAAAGTTGTCTGTCTCTCTGGTGGACTTGGTATCATAGCACAATGTGCAGAGTTTTACAACGACATAGAAAAAAGAATACAATGCACAGCAAAAGTGACATACAAACATACAGGAAACAGCGAGAGTGTCTTCTCTTTGCTTTTAAGAAATTTTTTATATTTTTTTTTTATTTTTGAACATTTAAATTTTTTTTTTTTTTATTTTTGAACATTTAAATATTTTTTTTTTTTTGGTTTTTTGATTTTCACTTAATTCTTTTTTCAGTTTTTCCTGTTTAGGATGCCAAACCCTTCCCGGACATGGCAGTCAGTCCCGGAAGGGGAGGCCGCTTCCCGATAGCTGCGACATCACACTGCGGTGGTGAAGACGTCGAGCCGTTCCTTGAGCGACGCTGCCGCCCGACCCCTCCTCTGGATCAAGACAGCAGAGACGTGCAAGGCGACGCCGAAGGCCGTGGCCACACACATCTTCGATCCCATGAAGAGCAGGACTGCACGGTCGCCACCGGTGGACCGGAGCAGTCCTGCCACGGGAGGGTAGATGAGGTTGGCCACTCCCTGGAAGAGCCGCACCAGGGTGAAGGTGCCGTTCATGTTGTCGACTCCGTGATTCGAGCTAAGCAGGAGGGGGATCAGGATGGTCCACACTCCGGTTCCCACTCCTGCGGCGACGGAGGCAACAACAAGCTGCCAGTACTCGCGGCAGAAAGGCAGTGAGATGACGGCTGCAGCCGAGACGGAGACGGCCACGATGTATTCGGCCGTCCTCGGCAGGGGAGAGCGGCTGGCGAGAAGACCATACGAGAGGCGCACGACCAGGTCGCCGGCAGCAGAGTAGGCGAGAAGCAGCATGGCACTGCTCTTCTCGATCCCCAGCGACTTGGCGTGCTGGGGAATGTAGTGCAGGAAGTGAGGGTTGCCCATACCCATCGCGAAGATGGAAGCGCTCGTGAGGAGGAACAGGCCGTCCGTGAGGAAACGGAGGGACAGCCTCTCGGCGACCACCTTCGCGCAGGATCTGGGTGCCAGCTCTCCAGCTTCCGCGGGGGTCACGACGACGGCATCGTTGCTGCCGCCGGCGGGCACCTCGCGGAAGCGGCTCTCGGGCCGAACGAAGAGCAGGCCGCAGACTGCGATGAGCGTGAAGCAGCCGGCCAGCACGAGGAACGTGTAGTGCAGGCCGACCGCCAGCAGCAGCTCGTTGATCGCAGTGGGCAGGGCCATGGCCCCGAAGCAGCCTCCCGACAGGGCGACGGCCATCGCTGCCGGCCTCCGTGTCGTGAAGTACTTTCCAGTGCACACTATGCCGGTGGTGATGGCAAAGGATGCACCGACCCCCATGAGGCCTCCAATGGTACCTATGAGGAAGGAACCGGAGGTGGCCAGGTAGCTGAGGGCAAGGCCAGCGCTGCACAGCAATCCGCCCAGACACACGAGCGGCCTGTATCCGAAGGTAGACATGAGGATCCCTGTCACCGGTGAGAAGACCAGCGATAGGGTTCCTAGCAGCCCCGGGATCCAGGCCGCCTGGGACGGAGATGTATCAGGAAACTCCAGGAAGATCGCCACCTTCAGAGCGCTGAAGGACTTGACGAATCCTGAAAGGAGAAAGGTTATGAGAAAGCAGCCACCAGCGACGGCCCACCCGTATCCTCCATCGGGTGGAACCATCTTGGTGGCTGTGGTGGCGTTGGCACGCTCTTCCTCTACTCCCTTCGTCGCTGCAACTGGAACGGACATGGTGGAATCCAGCTCAGGTCACTGCAAAAGAAGGAGAAAAAAATTAATAATTAGAATTGGTAGAGCTAATATAAATCAGTAGTGCGTCGACTAAAGACCACTACAGACTATGCTGAAGAATACTGAACCAAAGAGTAAGCGAAAAGGTTACTATGAGGTAAAGTCGGGAGCTGGAAAACGCACGTCTGTAGCTGTCAGTGGTCGCAGAGCAAAGGGACGGGCGTTGCACTCAGTGGCACGAGTTGTAAAACCCGTTGGCGTCAGCGGGAAAACCCAGGGGATTAGTAAAACACGTTGGCGTCAGGGAGAAAACCCAGGGGTTTACCTACTACCGGTCGTACAAGGTTCGGGTTTCGCGCTGCCATCTATGTGCAAGCATGGGAACTAATTTTTGTTCACCTATCCCCATTTTTTTCCCTTGCTCCACCGAGTGGTACATATGTATATGTATATATTTTTTTTTATTTCATTTTTTCCAGCGTGACGTCACCTGCAAACGAGACAGTGCTATATATGCGAGAAGAATATGGGGCAAGTAGAGTATACAAAAGTTTATTAAAGTTTATAAGATAATGATAGGAAATTTTAAAGTAATTTTCCTAATAAAATAAACAACCAGTACCAAATGTTTCTAAAATAATTCAATACCAGATGTTTACCGATCGTCAAACTACTCACGTGTTGACAATTCGATTTCGTTACCATCGTTGAAAGGTTAATAATAGACTTTTTTTCTTGAAATTTCCGTCATATCTTTCTATTCTACCAACGCATGGAACTCTAGAAGAGTTTATCAAATGTTGTTTTTGATCTAAATTGGGACTGATTTTGCTGTAGGAATCGTTTCGTCTGGCATAAACGTTAGAAAGGATCCAAATTAATATATTTTTGCCTTAACGAATAATGGAGAAAAAAATGTCGTTTATTTAAATAAAATATCTCAGCTATTTTTGCCTAAATGAAACGGAAAATTTTCTTCTTATTAAATTCTTTCATTTGCTACAGTAAATAAGCCATTCTAGAGTAAATAAGCTATTATATTAAGCTTATTTTGCTAGAGTAAATAAGCTTTCATTTGCTAGAGTAATTTCTAACCGCTTGGGTGAAGTTACCTTTACGTTTTGCCCTGCTATGCTTGTTTGGGAAAAGCTTTTCTGAACATCCTTTAATTACTCTATATGATTTCGCAAACGTATATCAGTTTATAAGGGGAGATCGTATTTTGAAGTTTTCCGATTTATTGGTATATATAGTGTGAGGTAATTCTGTCGGAATAATTTTTCACTGCATAAGAAACTAACGGCTACTCACCGCACTTCCCTTAATTGTCCGGATGATTTTAGAGAGGTATAAAAGTGTAAAACTGAAAAATGAATCTAACACGGAAAAATCTAAATCTGACAACAAAGGACAACCTATATATGACGTAGCAACGGTCTGCCCTACGCAACAGTACTCTCTGAAGGCTTTCATATCGTATATTATTTTCGCTGCGCAACAATTGGAATTCGAAAAAAACAATTGTTGCTCCTCAATTGTTATCGGTTGGCTTCGAAAAACGATGCTATGGATTCGTGGTTGTTTTACTCGGCCTTTGATCAAACGGAGACTTCCATTCCCTTTCCTTCCTGTCGACGGAGAATTTCAGAGCAAGTGTGTTATGCGATCCCTTTTTTTTTTGTCACACTATCGTTTTATTTCTTTTAGTTCTTCTGTAGGAGAGGGTCTATGGGTTGTGCGATCCATTTAGAGGTTCGATCGTGCCCATACCTCTGCTTTCCACAGACGTGAGTTATATGCTGTTTCTCCTAGAGTAGAGTGATTCACTGGATTTTTTTTTTTTAAAGGTTTTCTAGGTTTTTCTTAGGAATTGGCATTATTCCTGGGATTTTATTTGCTCACTTGTTCCTACCGCTTGGGTCGTGTCGGTCTTTCTTACTTCTGAGCAGCACTTTTTTTGCACACAATGGGCTAAAGGTCCAGGTCCCATAGACCACGAAGGCTCAGAGGAGGTTGGGGGGTACCCACTGGATCACCCAGTGGGGGGACAAGATGGTAGACTCCCCTCAAGGCCATCCAGCGTGTTCTTTAACGTGCACAGGATATGGCCCTCCCGCACACGGAGCCACGGCCTAATGTCCCATCCGACGGACGGCGGTCATTCCAATACCATCGGTGTCCTCTACTGACCGCGGGTAGGGCGGAGATTAATGTAAACGCAGGAAGAGACTTGTGGGTGGAGGGTCACCAGCGTGTGAATTTACTTTTTAAGTGTTCTGACCTCCTCCTCCAACCCTTCGAACAAAATAACAGGGAGGTGTTTTGTGAATTGGGTTTCGATGCCGTGTGAAAATAATTTAATGTTTGGTGTATTCCCCCGCTCTAAGGGGAAGTGGTTATGTGGTTAGGGTGTAGGTGTCGCGTGAAATTTTTTCGGTGTACTCTCCCCCCTAACAGGAAGGGGTTATGTGGCTTGGTTTTAGGTAGCGTGTGAAAATTTTTTTGTGTATTCCCCCCCCCTCTAAGAGGAAGGGGTTATGTTGGTTGGGTGTAGTTATCGTGTGAAATTTTTTCGGTGAACTCTCCCCCCCTAACAGGAAGGGGTCATGTCGGTTGGTTGTAGGTAGCTTGTGAAAATTTTTTGGTGTAATCCCACCGTCCAATAGGAAGGGGTTATTTCGGTTGGGTGTAGGTATCCTGTGAAAATTTTTCGGTGTACTCTCCCCCCCCATAAGAGGAAGGGGTTATGTTGGTTGGTTGTAGGTAGCGTGTGAAATTTTTTTGGTGTATTCCCACCGTCCAAAAGGAAGGGGTTATGTGGATTAGGTGTAGGTATCGTGTGAAATTTTTTCGGTGTACTCTCCCCCCCATAAGAGGAAGGGGTTATGTTGGTTGGTTGTAGGTAGCGTGTGAAATTTTTTTGGTGTATTCCCACCGTCCAAAAGGAAGGGGTTATGTGGATTAGGTGTAGGTATCGTGTGAAATTTTTTCGGTGTACTCTCCCCCCCCCCCCCTTCCATAAGAGGAAGGGGCTATGTGGGTTGGTTGTAGGTAGCGTGTGAAAATTTTTTGGTGTATTCCCACCGTCCAATAGGAAGGGGTTGTGTGGGTTGGATGTAGGTATCGTGTGAAATTTTTTCGGTGTATCCCCCCCTCCTCTAAGAGGAAGGGGTTATGTGGGTTGGGTGTCAAGGACCTGTGAATTATTTTTTTTTTCTTTTGTACCTTATTATGAAGTGTCGGGTGACTCTCAACTTCCCTTCACACTTTATCCAGGCTTAGGACTGGCAGCGCATTGCGCTGGCGTGTTTAAAAGTTGTCTGTCTCTCTGGTGGACTTGGTATCATAGCACAATGTGCAGAGTTTTACAACGACATAGAAAAAAGAATACAATGCACAGCAAAAGTGACATACAAACATACAGGAAACAGCGAGAGTGTCTTCTCTTTGCTTTTAAGAAATTTTTTATATTTTTTTTTTATTTTTGAACATTTAAATTTTTTTTTTTTTTATTTTTGAACATTTAAATATTTTTTTTTTTTTGGTTTTTTGATTTTCACTTAATTCTTTTTTCAGTTTTTCCTGTTTAGGATGCCAAACCCTTCCCGGACATGGCAGTCAGTCCCGGAAGGGGAGGCCGCTTCCCGATAGCTGCGACATCACACTGCGGTGGTGAAGACGTCGAGCCGTTCCTTGAGCGACGCTGCCGCCCGACCCCTCCTCTGGATCAAGACAGCAGAGACGTGCAAGGCGACGCCGAAGGCCGTGGCCACACACATCTTCGATCCCATGAAGAGCAGGACTGCACGGTCGCCACCGGTGGACCGGAGCAGTCCTGCCACGGGAGGGTAGATGAGGTTGGCCACTCCCTGGAAGAGCCGCACCAGGGTGAAGGTGCCGTTCATGTTGTCGACTCCGTGATTCGAGCTAAGCAGGAGGGGGATCAGGATGGTCCACACTCCGGTTCCCACTCCTGCGGCGACGGAGGCAACAACAAGCTGCCAGTACTCGCGGCAGAAAGGCAGTGAGATGACGGCTGCAGCCGAGACGGAGACGGCCGCGATGTATTCGGCCGTCCTCGGCAGGGGAGAGCGGCTGGCGAGAAGACCATACGAGAGGCGCACGACCAGGTCGCCGGCAGCAGAGTAGGCGAGAAGCAGCATGGCACTGCTCTTCTCGATCCCCAGCGACTTGGCGTGCTGGGGAATGTAGTGCAGGAAGTGAGGGTTGCCCATACCCATCGCGAAGATGGAAGCGCTCGTGAGGAGGAACAGGCCGTCCGTGAGGAAACGGAGGGACAGCCTCTCGGCGACCACCTTCGCGCAGGATCTGGGTGCCAGCTCTCCAGCTTCCGCGGGGGTCACGACGACGGCATCGTTGCTGCCGCCGGCGGGCACCTCGCGGAAGCGGCTCTCGGGCCGAACGAAGAGCAGGCCGCAGACTGCGATGAGCGTGAAGCAGCCGGCCAGCACGAGGAACGTGTAGTGCAGGCCGACCGCCAGCAGCAGCTCGTTGATCGCAGTGGGCAGGGCCATGGCCCCGAAGCAGCCTCCCGACAGGGCGACGGCCATCGCTGCCGGCCTCCGTGTCGTGAAGTACTTTCCAGTGCACACTATGCCGGTGGTGATGGCAAAGGATGCACCGACCCCCATGAGGCCTCCAATGGTACCTATGAGGAAGGAACCGGAGGTGGCCAGGTAGCTGAGGGCAAGGCCAGCGCTGCACAGCAATCCGCCCAGACACACGAGCGGCCTGTATCCGAAGGTAGACATGAGGATCCCTGTCACCGGTGAGAAGACCAGCGATAGGGTTCCTAGCAGCCCCGGGATCCAGGCCGCCTGGGACGGAGATGTATCAGGAAACTCCAGGAAGATCGCCACCTTCAGAGCGCTGAAGGACTTGACGAATCCTGAAAGGAGAAAGGTTATGAGAAAGCAGCCACCAGCGACGGCCCACCCGTATCCTCCATCGGGTGGAACCATCTTGGTGGCTGTGGTGGCGTTGGCACGCTCTTCCTCTACTCCCTTCGTCGCTGCAACTGGAACGGACATGGTGGAATCCAGCTCAGGTCACTGCAAAAGAAGGAGAAAAAAATTAATAATTAGAATTGGTAGAGCTAATATAAATCAGTAGTGCGTCGACTAAAGACCACTACAGACTATGCTGAAGAATACTGAACCAAAGAGTAAGCGAAAAGGTTACTATGAGGTAAAGTCGGGAGCTGGAAAACGCACGTCTGTAGCTGTCAGTGGTCGCAGAGCAAAGGGACGGGCGTTGCACTCAGTGGCACGAGTTGTAAAACCCGTTGGCGTCAGCGGGAAAACCCAGGGGATTAGTAAAACACGTTGGCGTCAGGGAGAAAACCCAGGGGTTTACCTACTACCGGTCGTACAAGGTTCGGGTTTCGCGCTGCCATCTATGTGCAAGCATGGGAACTAATTTTTGTTCACCTATCCCCATTTTTTTCCCTTGCTCCACCGAGTGGTACATATGTATATGTATATATTTTTTTTTATTTCATTTTTTCCAGCGTGACGTCACCTGCAAACGAGACAGTGCTATATATGCGAGAAGAATATGGGGCAAGTAGAGTATACAAAAGTTTATTAAAGTTTATAAGATAATGATAGGAAATTTTAAAGTAATTTTCCTAATAAAATAAACAACCAGTACCAAATGTTTCTAAAATAATTCAATACCAGATGTTTACCGATCGTCAAACTACTCACGTGTTGACAATTCGATTTCGTTACCATCGTTGAAAGGTTAATAATAGACTTTTTTTCTTGAAATTTCCGTCATATCTTTCTATTCTACCAACGCATGGAACTCTAGAAGAGTTTATCAAATGTTGTTTTTGATCTAAATTGGGACTGATTTTGCTGTAGGAATCGTTTCGTCTGGCATAAACGTTAGAAAGGATCCAAATTAATATATTTTTGCCTTAACGAATAATGGAGAAAAAAATGTCGTTTATTTAAATAAAATATCTCAGCTATTTTTGCCTAAATGAAACGGAAAATTTTCTTCTTATTAAATTCTTTCATTTGCTACAGTAAATAAGCCATTCTAGAGTAAATAAGCTATTATATTAAGCTTATTTTGCTAGAGTAAATAAGCTTTCATTTGCTAGAGTAATTTCTAACCGCTTGGGTGAAGTTACCTTTACGTTTTGCCCTGCTATGCTTGTTTGGGAAAAGCTTTTCTGAACATCCTTTAATTACTCTATATGATTTCGCAAACGTATATCAGTTTATAAGGGGAGATCGTATTTTGAAGTTTTCCGATTTATTGGTATATATAGTGTGAGGTAATTCTGTCGGAATAATTTTTCACTGCATAAGAAACTAACGGCTACTCACCGCACTTCCCTTAATTGTCCGGATGATTTTAGAGAGGTATAAAAGTGTAAAACTGAAAAATGAATCTAACACGGAAAAATCTAAATCTGACAACAAAGGACAACCTATATATGACGTAGCAACGGTCTGCCCTACGCAACAGTACTCTCTGAAGGCTTTCATATCGTATATTATTTTCGCTGCGCAACAATTGGAATTCGAAAAAAACAATTGTTGCTCCTCAATTGTTATCGGTTGGCTTCGAAAAACGATGCTATGGATTCGTGGTTGTTTTACTCGGCCTTTGATCAAACGGAGACTTCCATTCCCTTTCCTTCCTGTCGACGGAGAATTTCAGAGCAAGTGTGTTATGCGATCCCTTTTTTTTTTGTCACACTATCGTTTTATTTCTTTTAGTTCTTCTGTAGGAGAGGGTCTATGGGTTGTGCGATCCATTTAGAGGTTCGATCGTGCCCATACCTCTGCTTTCCACAGACGTGAGTTATATGCTGTTTCTCCTAGAGTAGAGTGATTCACTGGATTTTTTTTTTTTAAAGGTTTTCTAGGTTTTTCTTAGGAATTGGCATTATTCCTGGGATTTTATTTGCTCACTTGTTCCTACCGCTTGGGTCGTGTCGGTCTTTCTTACTTCTGAGCAGCACTTTTTTTGCACACAATGGGCTAAAGGTCCAGGTCCCATAGACCACGAAGGCTCAGAGGAGGTTGGGGGGTACCCACTGGATCACCCAGTGGGGGGACAAGATGGTAGACTCCCCTCAAGGCCATCCAGCGTGTTCTTTAACGTGCACAGGATATGGCCCTCCCGCACACGGAGCCACGGCCTAATGTCCCATCCGACGGACGGCGGTCATTCCAATACCATCGGTGTCCTCTACTGACCGCGGGTAGGGCGGAGATTAATGTAAACGCAGGAAGAGACTTGTGGGTGGAGGGTCACCAGCGTGTGAATTTACTTTTTAAGTGTTCTGACCTCCTCCTCCAACCCTTCGAACAAAATAACAGGGAGGTGTTTTGTGAATTGGGTTTCGATGCCGTGTGAAAATAATTTAATGTTTGGTGTATTCCCCCGCTCTAAGGGGAAGTGGTTATGTGGTTAGGGTGTAGGTGTCGCGTGAAATTTTTTCGGTGTACTCTCCCCCCTAACAGGAAGGGGTTATGTGGCTTGGTTTTAGGTAGCGTGTGAAAATTTTTTTGTGTATTCCCCCCCCCTCTAAGAGGAAGGGGTTATGTTGGTTGGGTGTAGGTATCGTGTGAAATTTTTTCGGTGAACTCTCCCCCCCTAACAGGAAGGGGTCATGTCGGTTGGTTGTAGGTAGCTTGTGAAAATTTTTTGGTGTAATCCCACCGTCCAATAGGAAGGGGTTATTTCGGTTGGGTGTAGGTATCCTGTGAAAATTTTTCGGTGTACTCTCCCCCCCCATAAGAGGAAGGGGTTATGTTGGTTGGTTGTAGGTAGCGTGTGAAATTTTTTTGGTGTATTCCCACCGTCCAAAAGGAAGGGGTTATGTGGATTAGGTGTAGGTATCGTGTGAAATTTTTTCGGTGTACTCTCCCCCCCATAAGAGGAAGGGGTTATGTTGGTTGGTTGTAGGTAGCGTGTGAAATTTTTTTGGTGTATTCCCACCGTCCAAAAGGAAGGGGTTATGTGGATTAGGTGTAGGTATCGTGTGAAATTTTTTCGGTGTACTCTCCCCCCCCCCCCTTCCATAAGAGGAAGGGGCTATGTGGGTTGGTTGTAGGTAGCGTGTGAAAATTTTTTGGTGTATTCCCACCGTCCAATAGGAAGGGGTTGTGTGGGTTGGATGTAGGTATCGTGTGAAATTTTTTCGGTGTATCCCCCCCTCCTCTAAGAGGAAGGGGTTATGTGGGTTGGGTGTCAAGGACCTGTGAATTATTTTTTTTTTCTTTTGTACCTTATTATGAAGTGTCGGGTGACTCTCAACTTCCCTTCACACTTTATCCAGGCTTAGGACTGGCAGCGCATTGCGCTGGCGTGTTTAAAAGTTGTCTGTCTCTCTGGTGGACTTGGTATCATAGCACAATGTGCAGAGTTTTACAACGACATAGAAAAAAGAATACAATGCACAGCAAAAGTGACATACAAACATACAGGAAACAGCGAGAGTGTCTTCTCTTTGCTTTTAAGAAATTTTTTATATTTTTTTTTTATTTTTGAACATTTAAATTTTTTTTTTTTTTATTTTTGAACATTTAAATATTTTTTTTTTTTTGGTTTTTTGATTTTCACTTAATTCTTTTTTCAGTTTTTCCTGTTTAGGATGCCAAACCCTTCCCGGACATGGCAGTCAGTCCCGGAAGGGGAGGCCGCTTCCCGATAGCTGCGACATCACACTGCGGTGGTGAAGACGTCGAGCCGTTCCTTGAGCGACGCTGCCGCCCGACCCCTCCTCTGGATCAAGACAGCAGAGACGTGCAAGGCGACGCCGAAGGCCGTGGCCACACACATCTTCGATCCCATGAAGAGCAGGACTGCACGGTCGCCACCGGTGGACCGGAGCAGTCCTGCCACGGGAGGGTAGATGAGGTTGGCCACTCCCTGGAAGAGCCGCACCAGGGTGAAGGTGCCGTTCATGTTGTCGACTCCGTGATTCGAGCTAAGCAGGAGGGGGATCAGGATGGTCCACACTCCGGTTCCCACTCCTGCGGCGACGGAGGCAACAACAAGCTGCCAGTACTCGCGGCAGAAAGGCAGTGAGATGACGGCTGCAGCCGAGACGGAGACGGCCGCGATGTATTCGGCCGTCCTCGGCAGGGGAGAGCGGCTGGCGAGAAGACCATACGAGAGGCGCACGACCAGGTCGCCGGCAGCAGAGTAGGCGAGAAGCAGCATGGCACTGCTCTTCTCGATCCCCAGCGACTTGGCGTGCTGGGGGAATGTAGTGCAGGAAGTGAGGGTTGCCCATACCCATCGCGAAGATGGAAGCGCTCGTGAGGAGGAACAGGCCGTCCGTGAGGAAACGGAGGGACAGCCTCTCGGCGACCACCTTCGCGCAGGATCTGGGTGCCAGCTCTCCAGCTTCCGCGGGGGTCACGACGACGGCATCGTTGCTGCCGCCGGCGGGCACCTCGCGGAAGCGGCTCTCGGGCCGAACGAAGAGCAGGCCGCAGACTGCGATGAGCGTGAAGCAGCCGGCCAGCACGAGGAACGTGTAGTGCAGGCCGACCGCCAGCAGCAGCTCGTTGATCGCAGTGGGCAGGGCCATGGCCCCGAAGCAGCCTCCCGACAGGGCGACGGCCATCGCTGCCGGCCTCCGTGTCGTGAAGTACTTTCCAGTGCACACTATGCCGGTGGTGATGGCAAAGGATGCACCGACCCCCATGAGGCCTCCAATGGTACCTATGAGGAAGGAACCGGAGGTGGCCAGGTAGCTGAGGGCAAGGCCAGCGCTGCACAGCAATCCGCCCAGACACACGAGCGGCCTGTATCCGAAGGTAGACATGAGGATCCCTGTCACCGGTGAGAAGACCAGCGATAGGGTTCCTAGCAGCCCCGGGATCCAGGCCGCCTGGGACGGAGATGTATCAGGAAACTCCAGGAAGATCGCCACCTTCAGAGCGCTGAAGGACTTGACGAATCCTGAAAGGAGAAAGGTTATGAGAAAGCAGCCACCAGCGACGGCCCACCCGTATCCTCCATCGGGTGGAACCATCTTGGTGGCTGTGGTGGCGTTGGCACGCTCTTCCTCTACTCCCTTCGTCGCTGCAACTGGAACGGACATGGTGGAATCCAGCTCAGGTCACTGCAAAAGAAGGAGAAAAAAATTAATAATTAGAATTGGTAGAGCTAATATAAATCAGTAGTGCGTCGACTAAAGACCACTACAGACTATGCTGAAGAATACTGAACCAAAGAGTAAGCGAAAAGGTTACTATGAGGTAAAGTCGGGAGCTGGAAAACGCACGTCTGTAGCTGTCAGTGGTCGCAGAGCAAAGGGACGGGCGTTGCACTCAGTGGCACGAGTTGTAAAACCCGTTGGCGTCAGCGGGAAAACCCAGGGGATTAGTAAAACACGTTGGCGTCAGGGAGAAAACCCAGGGGTTTACCTACTACCGGTCGTACAAGGTTCGGGTTTCGCGCTGCCATCTATGTGCAAGCATGGGAACTAATTTTTGTTCACCTATCCCCATTTTTTTCCCTTGCTCCACCGAGTGGTACATATGTATATGTATATATTTTTTTTATTTCATTTTTTCCAGCGTGACGTCACCTGCAAACGAGACAGTGCTATATATGCGAGAAGAATATGGGGCAAGTAGAGTATACAAAAGTTTATTAAAGTTTATAAGATAATGATAGGAAATTTTAAAGTAATTTTCCTAATAAAATAAACAACCAGTACCAAATGTTTCTAAAATAATTCAATACCAGATGTTTACCGATCGTCAAACTACTCACGTGTTGACAATTCGATTTCGTTACCATCGTTGAAAGGTTAATAATAGACTTTTTTTCTTGAAATTTCCGTCATATCTTTCTATTCTACCAACGCATGGAACTCTAGAAGAGTTTATCAAATGTTGTTTTTGATCTAAATTGGGACTGATTTTGCTGTAGGAATCGTTTCGTCTGGCATAAACGTTAGAAAGGATCCAAATTAATATATTTTTGCCTTAACGAATAATGGAGAAAAAAATGTCGTTTATTTAAATAAAATATCTCAGCTATTTTTGCCTAAATGAAACGGAAAATTTTCTTCTTATTAAATTCTTTCATTTGCTACAGTAAATAAGCCATTCTAGAGTAAATAAGCTATTATATTAAGCTTATTTTGCTAGAGTAAATAAGCTTTCATTTGCTAGAGTAATTTCTAACCGCTTGGGTGAAGTTACCTTTACGTTTTGCCCTGCTATGCTTGTTTGGGAAAAGCTTTTCTGAACATCCTTTAATTACTCTATATGATTTCGCAAACGTATATCAGTTTATAAGGGGAGATCGTATTTTGAAGTTTTCCGATTTATTGGTATATATAGTGTGAGGTAATTCTGTCGGAATAATTTTTCACTGCATAAGAAACTAACGGCTACTCACCGCACTTCCCTTAATTGTCCGGATGATTTTAGAGAGGTATAAAAGTGTAAAACTGAAAAATGAATCTAACACGGAAAAATCTAAATCTGACAACAAAGGACAACCTATATATGACGTAGCAACGGTCTGCCCTACGCAACAGTACTCTCTGAAGGCTTTCATATCGTATATTATTTTCGCTGCGCAACAATTGGAATTCGAAAAAAACAATTGTTGCTCCTCAATTGTTATCGGTTGGCTTCGAAAAACGATGCTATGGATTCGTGGTTGTTTTACTCGGCCTTTGATCAAACGGAGACTTCCATTCCCTTTCCTTCCTGTCGACGGAGAATTTCAGAGCAAGTGTGTTATGCGATCCCTTTTTTTTTTGTCACACTATCGTTTTATTTCTTTTAGTTCTTCTGTAGGAGAGGGTCTATGGGTTGTGCGATCCATTTAGAGGTTCGATCGTGCCCATACCTCTGCTTTCCACAGACGTGAGTTATATGCTGTTTCTCCTAGAGTAGAGTGATTCACTGGATTTTTTTTTTTTAAAGGTTTTCTAGGTTTTTCTTAGGAATTGGCATTATTCCTGGGATTTTATTTGCTCACTTGTTCCTACCGCTTGGGTCGTGTCGGTCTTTCTTACTTCTGAGCAGCACTTTTTTTGCACACAATGGGCTAAAGGTCCAGGTCCCATAGACCACGAAGGCTCAGAGGAGGTTGGGGGGTACCCACTGGATCACCCAGTGGGGGGACAAGATGGTAGACTCCCCTCAAGGCCATCCAGCGTGTTCTTTAACGTGCACAGGATATGGCCCTCCCCGCACACGGAGCCACGGCCTAATGTCCCATCCGACGGACGGCGGTCATTCCAATACCATCGGTGTCCTCTACTGACCGCGGGTAGGGCGGAGATTAATGTAAACGCAGGAAGAGACTTGTGGGTGGAGGGTCACCAGCGTGTGAATTTACTTTTTAAGTGTTCTGACCTCCTCCTCCAACCCTTCGAACAAAATAACAGGGAGGTGTTTTGTGAATTGGGTTTCGATGCCGTGTGAAAATAATTTAATGTTTGGTGTATTCCCCCGCTCTAAGGGGAAGTGGTTATGTGGTTAGGGTGTAGGTGTCGCGTGAAATTTTTTCGGTGTACTCTCCCCCCCTAACAGGAAGGGGTTATGTGGCTTGGTTTTAGGTAGCGTGTGAAAATTTTTTTGTGTATTCCCCCCCCCCTCTAAGAGGAAGGGGTTATGTTGGTTGGGTGTAGGTATCGTGTGAAATTTTTTCGGTGAACTCTCCCCCCCCTAACAGGAAGGGGTCATGTCGGTTGGTTGTAGGTAGCTTGTGAAAATTTTTTGGTGTAATCCCACCGTCCAATAGGAAGGGGTTATTTCGGTTGGGTGTAGGTATCCTGTGAAAATTTTTCGGTGTACTCTCCCCCCCCATAAGAGGAAGGGGTTATGTTGGTTGGTTGTAGGTAGCGTGTGAAATTTTTTTGGTGTATTCCCACCGTCCAAAAGGAAGGGGTTATGTGGATTAGGTGTAGGTATCGTGTGAAATTTTTTCGGTGTACTCTCCCCCCCATAAGAGGAAGGGGTTATGTTGGTTGGTTGTAGGTAGCGTGTGAAATTTTTTTGGTGTATTCCCACCGTCCAAAAGGAAGGGGTTATGTGGATTAGGTGTAGGTATCGTGTGAAATTTTTTCGGTGTACTCTCCCCCCCCCCCTTCCATAAGAGGAAGGGGCTATGTGGGTTGGTTGTAGGTAGCGTGTGAAAATTTTTTGGTGTATTCCCACCGTCCAATAGGAAGGGGTTGTGTGGGTTGGATGTAGGTATCGTGTGAAATTTTTTCGGTGTATCCCCCCCTCCTCTAAGAGGAAGGGGTTATGTGGGTTGGGTGTCAAGGACCTGTGAATTATTTTTTTTTTCTTTTGTACCTTATTATGAAGTGTCGGGTGACTCTCAACTTCCCTTCACACTTTATCCAGGCTTAGGACTGGCAGCGCATTGCGCTGGCGTGTTTAAAAGTTGTCTGTCTCTCTGGTGGACTTGGTATCATAGCACAATGTGCAGAGTTTTACAACGACATAGAAAAAAGAATACAATGCACAGCAAAAGTGACATACAAACATACAGGAAACAGCGAGAGTGTCTTCTCTTTGCTTTTAAGAAATTTTTTATATTTTTTTTTTATTTTTGAACATTTAAATTTTTTTTTTTTTATTTTTGAACATTTAAATATTTTTTTTTTTTGGTTTTTTGATTTTCACTTAATTCTTTTTTCAGTTTTTCCTGTTTAGGATGCCAAACCCTTCCCGGACATGGCAGTCAGTCCCGGAAGGGAGGCCGCTTCCCGATAGCTGCGACATCACACTGCGGTGGTGAAGACGTCGAGCCGTTCCTTGAGCGACGCTGCCGCCCGACCCCTCCTCTGGATCAAGACAGCAGAGACGTGCAAGGCGACGCCGAAGGCCGTGGCCACACACATCTTCGATCCCATGAAGAGCAGTGCACGGTCGCCACCGGTGGACCGGAGCAGTCCTGCCACGGGAGGGTAGATGAGGTTGGCCACTCCCTGGAAGAGCCGCACCAGGGTGAAGGTGCCGTTCATGTTGTCGACTCCGTGATTCGAGCTAAGCAGGAGGGGGATCAGGATGGTCCACACTCCGGTTCCCACTCCTGCGGCGACGGAGGCAACAACAAGCTGCCAGTACTCGCGGCAGAAAGGCAGTGAGATGACGGCTGCAGCCGAGACGGAGACGGCCGCGATGTATTCGGCCGTCCTCGGCAGGGGAGAGCGGCTGGCGAGAAGACCATACGAGAGGCGCACGACCAGGTCGCCGGCAGCAGAGTAGGCGAGAAGCAGCATGGCACTGCTCTTCTCGATCCCCAGCGACTTGGCGTGCTGGGGAATGTAGTGCAGGAAGTGAGGGTTGCCCATACCCATCGCGAAGATGGAAGCGCTCGTGAGGAGGAACAGGCCGTCCGTGAGGAAACGGAGGGACAGCCTCTCGGCGACCACCTTCGCGCAGGATCTGGGTGCCAGCTCTCCAGCTTCCGCGGGGGTCACGACGACGGCATCGTTGCTGCCGCCGCGGGCACCTCGCGGAAGCGGCTCTCGGGCCGAACGAAGAGCAGGCCGCAGACTGCGATGAGCGTGAAGCAGCCGGCCAGCACGAGGAACGTGTAGTGCAGGCCGACCGCCAGCAGCAGCTCGTTGATCGCAGTGGGCAGGGCCATGGCCCCGAAGCAGCCTCCCGACAGGGCGACGGCCATCGCTGCCGGCCTCCGTGTCGTGAAGTACTTTCCAGTGCACACTATGCCGGTGGTGATGGCAAAGGATGCACCGACCCCCATGAGGCCTCCAATGGTACCTATGAGGAAGGAACCGGAGGTGGCCAGGTAGCTGAGGGCAAGGCCAGCGCTGCACAGCAATCCGCCCAGACACACGAGCGGCCTGTATCCGAAGGTAGACATGAGGATCCCTGTCACCGGTGAGAAGACCAGCGATAGGGTTCCTAGCAGCCCCGGGATCCAGGCCGCCTGGGACGGAGATGTATCAGGAAACTCCAGGAAGATCGCCACCTTCAGAGCGCTGAAGGACTTGACGAATCCTGAAAGGAGAAAGGTTATGAGAAAGCAGCCACCAGCGACGGCCCACCCGTATCCTCCATCGGGTGGAACCATCTTGGTGGCTGTGGTGGCGTTGGCACGCTCTTCCTCTACTCCCTTCGTCGCTGCAACTGGAACGGACATGGTGGAATCCAGCTCAGGTCACTGCAAAAGAAGGAGAAAAAAATTAATAATTAGAATTGGTAGAGCTAATATAAATCAGTAGTGCGTCGACTAAAGACCACTACAGACTATGCTGAAGAATACTGAACCAAAGAGTAAGCGAAAAGGTTACTATGAGGTAAAGTCGGGAGCTGGAAAACGCACGTCTGTAGCTGTCAGTGGTCGCAGAGCAAAGGGACGGGCGTTGCACTCAGTGGCACGAGTTGTAAAACCCGTTGGCGTCAGCGGGAAAACCCAGGGGATTAGTAAAACACGTTGGCGTCAGGGAGAAAACCCAGGGGTTTACCTACTACCGGTCGTACAAGGTTCGGGTTTCGCGCTGCCATCTATGTGCAAGCATGGGAACTAATTTTTGTTCACCTATCCCCATTTTTTTCCCTTGCTCCACCGAGTGGTACATATGTATATGTATATATTTTTTTTTATTTCATTTTTTCCAGCGTGACGTCACCTGCAAACGAGACAGTGCTATATATGCGAGAAGAATATGGGGCAAGTAGAGTATACAAAAGTTTATTAAAGTTTATAAGATAATGATAGGAAATTTTAAAGTAATTTTCCTAATAAAATAAACAACCAGTACCAAATGTTTCTAAAATAATTCAATACCAGATGTTTACCGATCGTCAAACTACTCACGTGTTGACAATTCGATTTCGTTACCATCGTTGAAAGGTTAATAATAGACTTTTTTTCTTGAAATTTCCGTCATATCTTTCTATTCTACCAACGCATGGAACTCTAGAAGAGTTTATCAAATGTTGTTTTTGATCTAAATTGGGACTGATTTTGCTGTAGGAATCGTTTCGTCTGGCATAAACGTTAGAAAGGATCCAAATTAATATATTTTTGCCTTAACGAATAATGGAGAAAAAAATGTCGTTTATTTAAATAAAATATCTCAGCTATTTTTGCCTAAATGAAACGGAAAATTTTCTTCTTATTAAATTCTTTCATTTGCTACAGTAAATAAGCCATTCTAGAGTAAATAAGCTATTATATTAAGCTTATTTTGCTAGAGTAAATAAGCTTTCATTTGCTAGAGTAATTTCTAACCGCTTGGGTGAAGTTACCTTTACGTTTTGCCCTGCTATGCTTGTTTGGGAAAGCTTTTCTGAACATCCTTTAATTACTCTATATGATTTCGCAAACGTATATCAGTTTATAAGGGGAGATCGTATTTTGAAGTTTTCCGATTTATTGGTATATATAGTGTGAGGTAATTCTGTCGGAATAATTTTTCACTGCATAAGAAACTAACGGCTACTCACCGCACTTCCCTTAATTGTCCGGATGATTTTAGAGAGGTATAAAAGTGTAAAACTGAAAAATGAATCTAACACGGAAAAATCTAAATCTGACAACAAAGGACAACCTATATATGACGTAGCAACGGTCT